>JBCNYH010000022.1:20695985-20720088 GCA_039654325.1 Tandanus tandanus | reverse complement strand
CATGTCTCTCACTGTCTGTGGTGAGAGGCATGTAAAAGAACCATTGCTGATTTTCATCAAGAGTAGGCTGCATAGCCTCCCCACGACCCTAATTAGGATTTTGCGGTTCAGAAAATGAATGAATGAATGATTTACCTGACAAAGAGAGGTATAAATAAATATATAAATAAATAAATAATACTGACCAAAATATTAACATCCAGCTACAGAATTGCATGAGATCTGACACAATATTAAAAACAATGTTATTGCTAACTATCTATAGATTAGTTTAGCTGAATGCAACACCAATAACTACATTAGCACATCTCTTGAAACCGTGGACCGTGAGGGTCAATGAAAGAGTGCTAATTTTATTGGTTTTGTTTATTTCTTGCCAGTCTTCTTACTTGGATGTATGTCAGTAAGGGTACCATTTTCTATTCCAGAGAAGCCAGTAACTCAAATTCAGAATTATTGAAACTATTGAAGCATCTCTTCTTGTGCCCTTATACTCATACATCCTGACCTCTGATTCATAGTCAATGCAGGCAGCTACTAAAACTGAAGTCAGTGCAGTGTTGCCTTCATGCCAAGGCATTCCACTGCTTATTACTTCTACAAACAGAAACTAAATACAGTATGTTGTGAGAAAGAGAGAACTCTTGGCCACAAAGTGAGCCATTAAAGAATGGAGGCACTGGCTGGTCGGGGCTCAGTGTTTCATTTTAGACGATAAGAATAAAGGTTATTTTTCAAAACAACCAAAAGTCTATTTATTTTTCTCTAAGGTAAATTTATTTCTAATGTCTAGACCTAGGTCCAAGAACAATTGACCTGATGTGCATTTCAGGATTATGCAATCACTGCTGGTTTCTGAACATCTCCTGCATCAGTGTGTATAAAGCTTGTTGTCCAGTTGACTATACCAAAGAACACTGATTACCAAAGTTCACTTGATCAGCCTACCATTGTTGGTGTCTCTCCATCTACTACAGTAGGTTCATAACTCAGAGTTCAACACATTCAGTCTTGCACAATGGAACTATGTAATTAAAAAGTTCTGGTGGCCTACACTGATGAAATAATAAAACTGAGTTTAAATCTCCCCATCAATTTCAGGTTTTCTTCAACATCTGCCAGTACCGCAATGTCTCTGGTGTCATATTGCTTTCAATTTAACCACAAATCAGTTTTCATTTCTAGCTATTACCACCACACTGCCACTCATGGACCATATAGGCTCATTCACCTTATCAACCTTCTCACGTCCTTATAAACAGCAGAGGCATTAGGTCATGCTTTCATTAAGTGTGCTCATATTTCATAGCATGGTTTAGCAATAGTTTTGATCAAGGCCCATTATTTGCTTTTCATGTATGGCAAGAAATAAATGCTGGCTAAAATAAGAATACAAATATCTAAAAGTAAAACTTCTCAACCAGGAAATTGGAAGGTTTATCTAATCGTAACACAGCAACTCTTAAGAACTGGTGCTGCTACTTATCCAGGGCTCATACAGACATAACATTTTTTTTTTTTTCTTTAAATGCACAGCAGGATATCAAATGATTCTCACCACCTTGGTCAGGAGGACCTTCAGATGTTCTAGCTGTGGATGACTGGATTAGAATGAGTAAACAGATATGGACCGCAGCACATACTTGCACAAATAACTCCTATATTTTGCTATGGACAATTTCTTTCTGCTTATCACATTTTCAGAGCTTTTCATCTTGCCTTTAAGCATTCAGCGAAATAGGATATTTCGAACCAATGTCGTTCTTTAGTTATGCAAGCAATATGCTCTTGGAACTGAGGCTGTAGGAATTGAAACCATCATCCAAAGGGTTGGCAAGACAACAATGGCTACACCATTACACCATTCTTGTTAAAGATACTCCCTCAGCTACAGATTGTGTAGTGCGATATGGAGAATGCCGTCTAAGAAATATGTCTATGGAATTAACAATCTATTGGGTTTGGAATAAATTGAGTTGGGTACAGAAATACTTTATAGTCTTTCATTCATCTTCAGCCAATACTTCATATTGTTGAGTTTAGGGTGGATTCGGTAGCTATCCCTGAAACCCAGAGTGGGAGGTGAAGAGATGAGCTATTGTACAAGTCTATATTATATAGGTATCTTATTTACATACTCTGTCACGGGTAGGGGCAATTTAGTGTAGCCAGTCCTTCTATTATGTTTTTCAGGTAGGAGGAAAACAAAGAACACGGAGGAAACCAATGTGGATACTGAGAGTACATATTAAGCTTCACAAAGACAGCAACCTGAGCCCAGGATCAAACATCCTGGAACTGTGAGCCAGCAATGCTAATCCAGACAGTGATAATATTGATTATATACAGTACATATCAATCAGTATCTTGTTGTCTGTGGGTGGGTTTTTTTCTTTTGATACTTTGGTCACCCTAGTCTGCTCCTCATTTACATTTAGATTACCCAGGTGTTTTGATCTAGCCTTTTATGTCTCTTTTATTGTTCTTTTTCTTTATTATTTCTAACAGCATTTTGATTTCAGTTCACCCTTTATAAATACTCTGTAGAAGGACCTTGGCATGCTGCCTGTTTTGTAATACAGGGGTGCTGAAACTCGAAACCAGAAGGTGAAACCTGTCAAAACAAGTACACTCAAAATGAAAGAGTCATCTCCAGCATTGTCTTTCTCATGATCGATGCAATTTTTCAGATGGTGTAGCAGTATGTCAAGCAAAAATAAATAAATAAAATAAAATAAAATAAAATAAAATAAAATAAAATAAAATCCGTATAAGGATAAAATATACTCTGTGGAGCATGTTTTCTCCTGCAATCGTTTTTCCCCTTGAACGAACATGAAAAGAAAGAGACTACACTCTAAAATACCAATGTAAATACTCAAAACAGGGCAAGGACATATAGATTTGTATCTTCACTGAAATTGAATGGGTCATTTTTCCATGGATTTTTCAAGTGTAAAATGTTCATTGAATTCACCATAATGATGGACACTTTATTATTATTTTTTTGTTATTTATTTAATCTTTTTTTTTTTTTTTCGTCAAATTTATTTAAAGAGATATGCAGGCTGAAATGTGTAGGTCAATTGAAACCCAGAAGCAACTAATTAATTTCTGTCAGTGGCTTAGGTTATGTTGGCAATAGCATTTTGCTCTGATCGTAGTCTCTGAAGTGTATGGATGGCACTTTCTTCTCTCTGGATTCAAACAGCTATGAAAGCGTTCACTACTCTGAGATCTCACTGACATTTGACATTGAAAGCCTGCCACAGACCAAATGTAGTCATCTCTGTTCTCTAAGCATAAAGCACTTTAGAGAATTATCATTATTCCACTTCACTATCAGTCTACCACTCAAACACTAAAACCCCCGTCACACACAGCCACGTTCCCACTACATCCTCAAAAAATTGGGTGGATGGAATATGAATTTTACAACATTGTAGGAAAACACAGTAGAAATGATAAGGACATAGTATGGTCTCCATGGACATGTTTTGGACATATGAAAACGTAATGTGGTCAAATCAGAACTAAATGAGGACATGGTAACAACATAATTAACACAGTAACAACTTAACACATCACTGGTGTAGTACAAGCAGGACACTTTGTTGCTGAATGTAGACGCTGACACAAGGAAATGTGCAAAACTGCTGTATTTTTAAGGATCGGACAGATATGCAAGGTAAGCATGTGGTGTGATCTGATTGGATGTAGTAAGATTGCAGCAAGAATGCACTGGACATTCTAAGAGCATGATCATGTACATGGTATGAAATTAATGGGAACATGTTATACAAAGTGAGAACCTTGCATCGATGAAGAAAGAATGTAATATGAACTTGAAAACTGCACATTTGTCCATTTTGGCCACATCCCTGCTGTGTTCACTGATGCACTATGGCCTTCATGGTCATAGTTTGTGACAAGACATTCATTTAAAATTTATTTATACTGCAGTGTGTTTGTTTGCGGGCTTCATTTTCACATTCTGTGTGTAGGTGTGAAAGGCATCAGTAAGGATGGAGAGTTAGAGATTGTGTAGGCTCCAATGGAGCTTGTTGTGCTAGATAGATTTTGGTGCAGGACACCATAGCTCTCAGGCAAGAATGATCTTTGTTATAGCTTCAGAAATTCTCGTTGCTTTCGAAGATGCAGTTTATTTATTTGAAGCCATGCGCATGTTCCAGGCAGGACTGGAGAGATTCAAAAGGCAGCCTAAAAGACAGAAGAATAACATTGTGTCAGGAGAGAACCAGTGATGGTGGAGAAATATTTCCTTTTGTTTTAGTGCAGAATTTGTCTGATCCTGGGGAGCAAATCCTGTATCCATTAAATTGGTGACATAGATGGAAGGACAAGCAGTAGGTGGTTGTTTTTTTCTGCTAGTATTCTGTTTGCAAGACAGAAGAAAGATCACCTTCATAGGGTCTTAGCCTGGTACTTTTAACTGTGGTGTGTGTGGAATCCAAATAAACAGTGTCCTATTCTTTCACTGTGGCACAACAACATGCTAAACTCTAGTCCAAGTCTAGTTCACAAATGGGTCTACTGAAGCATAGTCAGCAGGGTGGGGCTATAAAATGTTTTTGTTGGTTTATTTGTTTGTTATTTTTGCTCGATTGTCTGTTTTACAGCAGGGAAAATGTCAAGCTGAATTTGCCATTGGTTTCTTGTATGATTTTTTGCCTATTTGAACTACCATCCATATATCTGTTTAATATGTCAACTCACAAATTATTAAGGTCTATTATCAAATCAGGTCAGAAATTTCTCTGCCTCATTTTAACATAAAAACCTAGCACTACCTGCCACATACTTAGAAGCCTCTGCTGTCTTGCTGCTGCACAGACTTTTGGAAAATGCTTCAGGAATAATCCTCAAGGAAAAATCAGGAGTAAGATTCCCCAAGATGGTTTGCTACTGAATACAGTATTACTCATCCTACCCCTGCAACGTCATCTGTGTCAAGTTGCACTGCCTTTCTCTTGGATTACTTTGTTGGTGTAAAAAAGGGGGAACTTGTTAACTTGTTAAGTAGCAGTTAACTGGCTATAAATATCTTTGCTCAGTTGGCGTAGAGCAAGACACCAGGGGTTGCTTCCGATAGTGGGAGTGTTATTCCAACCACATTTGACACCTACCGGCTGCCTAAACTGGGCAGCCCCCAGACAAAAAAGTGCTGTGCCACCCCAGATCACCTACCTTACTGGGGCTGTGGGGCTTTCAATCACACCGACAAGTGAACAGTAACATCATACCTGGCAACAAAAGGAAAATAACATCTTTAATACTGAAGCTTAGCACATGAAACATGCACACCAAGACGATGCACATAAGACAGCAGTCATTAATAACAAGCTGAAAAGACTCAAGGTGGACATTGCAGTCCTTTAAACTTCTTCCCTCTAGCACATTTAGTGACAACGACTACACATTCTTCTGAAAAGGAAAGGAGCCCAAAGGATCATGGTGTAGGCTTTACAATCTGTAATAACCTTCTTGGCTCTATTATTCCACTATCTGAAGGGAGTGAAAAAATTCAGAAACTACAGCTTCAAACATCTGCTGGCATGATCAACCTGATAAGTGTATATGCACCAACTTTGACTTCCTGCCCGGAAGCAAAGGACATGTTCTATGACAAACTTTGCGCCACTATCAGCAAAATCCTAGAGTACCATCATCCTTAGTAACTTCAACGCCAGTGTGGGTGCTGGTCACAAATCTTGGCCAACCTGTCTCAGACACTTTGGGATAGGGAAGATGGATGACAACAAGCAATGCCTCTTTGAATTCTGAAGACATAATGGTCTCTGCATTACCAAGACTTTTTTCAATACCTAACCGCAACACAGGGTGTCTTGGAGACACCCACAATCCAAACACTGGCACCAGCTGGACCTCATCATCACAACATGCAACAACTATTAGAGTATTGATTGTAACACTTATCATATCCTAGTGTGCTGCAAAGTTAGCTACAACACAGGAAGATGTTTCGCTCCAGTTCTAAGGGATAACCTTGCATAGACACCAGTATGACTCACCGCCGAGATCTGGTGAAGAAATTTGTTGTGGAACTAGAAGATTCCATCCCAAGCACCATTAGCAGCAACACCTTCAAAACTTGGATGCAGCCAAGAAATGTCATCTATAATACATGTATTTGGAAAGTAACAAGACAAGGCACAAGACTGGTTTGAAACTCACTCTAAGAAAATGCTGCCAGTAATCGAATAGAAGAAATTTGCCCCTTCAAGACTTCTTCAAATAAAGACACACTGAATGCTCTTTAGACTGGCAGGAGGAATGTACAGAAAACTGCTCGTCACTGCACCGATGGCTACTGGTTAAACCTATGCTCTCACATACAACAGGCATCTGACAGAGGCAACATCAAAGTTGTCTATAAGGGCATGAATGAATAAATGTACAAGAAAACAGCTCTCCTGAAATCTGCCACAGGGGAGGTCATTAAAGACAAAGTCAAACAGATGGAATGCTTGGTGGAGCACTACAATGAGGGAAAATGTGGTGACCCAGGATGCCATAGACAGTATTGAAAGTTTGCCCATCATGAAAGAAGTTGAGAAAGTGAATAAAGCAGTAAATGAGCTCGCAACAGAAAAAACTGCTGGGAAGGATGGCACACTGCCAGAGATACTCAAGTGCCCTAAAAGTCCACTACTGAATCACCTCCACAACTTACTCTGTCTCTTCTGAAAGGATTGATTGGCTCCTGTGATGTCTCGTCAGATCTGTTAAGGTCCCCGGTCTCCCTCCTTTGTGTGTTGTGATTATCTGCCCCGCCCTGATTGCTTCCACCTGGTCCCCATTACCTCTTGGGGATAAATGGGCCGCGGTTCCCCTGTCCCGTTGCCAGATCGTTATATGCCTTCCAAGAGAGCTAACGTAGCCTATAGAAGCATTCTCAGATCTTACCTGTCTTCTAGCTCACTGCCACGATTTCCAAGTCTGCCTATCTGAGTCTTTAATAAAACTCTATTAGAACCACAGCTGTCGAGTCTGTCCTGCTTTTGGGTCTGTCTGTCATTGGTGCCTGCGTAACAGCTCTTCAGGACATGATGACTCTCTATAAGAACACAAGGGACAGAAGTGACTGTAACAACTATCGTGGGATCTCCCTCCTTAGCATTGTTGGCAAGTTCTTTGTCTGTGTGGTGCTGGAGCAACTTCAAGCTTTAGCAGAGAGAGTGTACCCAGAGTCCCAGTGTGAATTCAGTGCTGGCAGATCCACTGAGGACATGGTTTTCTCCTTGAGACAACTTGAGAAAAGTGCAGAGAACAGAGCAAGCTCTTGTATGTTGCCTTCATTGACCTCACCAAGGCTTTTGATCTAGTCATCATAGATTAACTGTTCAGCGTACTGGACAAGATAGGCTGCCCACCCATACTTCTGGGCATCATGAAATCCTTCCACTTCAGCATGAAGGGCGCCATCACATTTGACGGGGCTTCATGTGAGGAGTTTGATATCCATAAAGGCATAAATTAAGTGTACAAGATTACACCCACACTTTTGGCATCTTCTTCACTGTTTTGGCATCTTTTTCACTCGAGCATGCCTTCGGATCAAAGACTAAAGCAATCTACCTTTACACAAGATCAGATGGAAAACTGTTCAACCTCGGAAAACTGAGGGCTAGGACAAAAGTCCAGGTCATTTTGAAGGACTTCTTGATTGAAGTAACTTTACACGATGAATCCATGAAGCCTCCAACACATTTTCAAACATTTTTTACTGTCTTGTAATGCTTTTGGTCTTTCAGTAAGCCTAAAGAAGAAAAATGTGATGGGGCAGAATGTGAAGAGTTCACCACATTTCACAGCAAAAAAATGTGGTCAAACTCATCAAACACACCAAAGCACAGACTGAAGTCTGTGTACTGAGTACTCTTCTTCATGTGAAACCTGGACATTCCGGGTTCATCAAGAAAGGAGGCTGAATAATGTCATAAACATTTACATCCTCAAGGGTGTCAACCTTCCATCCCTGGCTACACTCTTAAAGTAGAGGCCACTCCATTGGCTGGGTCACATTCACCATATGGTGGATGGAAGAATCCCCAAAGACTTCCTCTATGGCAAATTTACCTCTGGGAAATGACCTACAGGATACCCACAGCTTAGCTTCAAAGATGTGTGCAGGGATGTGATTCATAGGTCATAGGAATTGATCCCAACAACTTGCAATCAGCTGCTGTTGACAGAGACACTTAGAGGCAGATAGTACACAAGTGTCATGTAGACAAAGAAAGGCCAGTCACCACATGGTAAAGTCTGAAATCATTTTTATCTGCCTCCTGTGCCAGAGGGACTGCCACTCCTGTGTTGGGCTCTATAGCCACAGCATAGGATGCTTTAGCTCTAGTTAGGACTAAGCACCCTCAGGATTGAATGATGCCTAGACATTATCATAAATCATGATAGATTGTATTTTGAATTATTAAATTGGGTAAAATGTAGAAATAGATTGTCCCCTTCCCTTCGCCTAAAATCAACTGAGATTGGCTACAGCCTTCATGTGATCCTAATAAAGGATTTAGAAAACAACATGACATGACATAATGTATACCTATATAATTACAACATGACCTTACTGTTAAAGTTGAACTTTGTGTGATCACTAATCTGCTCCTTTTACTAAAAAGTGAAGATGTAGGCTGTTTTGTGAGCTGTATTGATCCATACTGCCTTTTCGAGACGTGCTTAACCATGTGGAATTTTTTAATATTGGCTCCAGGCACCATCAGTTTCATCTCTTAATTAACAACAACTATCACACTGTGTAAACATGTCTTCCTTTAATGTTCTTCCCTTTTGTCTGATGTGAAATTTTATAACACATTACTGGAGTCCAGGGCACATTTGTTTTTGCTGTTGATGTGACATATGATACAAACTAAATTGTCTGGGGCATCATCTAATGAACTTGCAGCCATAGTTTATGTCTAAAAATTAAAAGTACAGTGTTTCAAGCTCTGTAGTTTTATTTGTATGTTTTAATTTATGCAATGGTTTTAATTAGTTTTATTTAAATAAACATTTTTTTTCTTTTGTGAGCATTAAAGCATTTTTTATTCATCTGAGATGTAGAATAAATTCCTCTGATGCATAATAACAAAAATCCTTTTTTTAATGTTTAATTGACATTTACAATTATATACTATTACATTATAAATACAATTGAAGTAAAGTTCATAAAAGACTTTTGCACTGGGTTGTTGTACTTATATGGAATCAATAAAGCAGGAACAATGTGAGAAAGGCCCATGGTTATACAAATTATCCCTTGGAAAGGCAAACTGTGCCAACCACATCCATTTACATAATAACAGGACTCACTTTTGATAATTGCTCTCGGTTTTCAGCAGTTAAGAGAAGCAAAATTTCAGAAGGTGTTCTCTTACAGTTGTCCGAGGTCAGCCTAGTCTTTTAGAAAAAGGATTTTGTCATGATTTGGCTAAAGTAGTCATATATATTTTTAAAATGTATTTATAAATTTTTTTTATTTTTTTATTTATCAATCATCCCCAATTGTGCTGACTTGAAAAGACGAAACAAAAAAAATATATATATATTTCATAATACCTTTTATAGGAATAAACATGTATACTGGTGATGTATCAAATATGAATATGTTATTTAAAAAACACAAGGCTCTCTCTCTCTCTCTCTCTCTCTCTCTCTTGCAATATATACAGATACAAATACAAATAGGCGGTTCAAATACAATTTTTTTGTCATTCATTCATTCATTCATTTTCTGAACTGCTTAATCCTAATTAGGGTCGCAGGGAGGCTGTCTCCCATCACAGCCAACTCTGGCAGGGGCAGGGGCAAGGGCAGAGTACACCCTGGACAGCTCGCCAGGCCATTGCAGGGCAGAAACACACTGATGGCAACGCAGATGGAACTCTTTACGAAAGTCAGCAATGGTTCTTTTACATGCCTCTCACCACAGACAGTGAGAGACAGATATCCCAGTTAGCTGCACTGGTTGGGCAGCATTGACAACCCGGTGACAATGGGGCCTGAACCCCCGACCTTGGGATCAGTAATCCAGCACCCTACCACCAGGCCACCCCTGTTTTTGTTTGTTTATTAATTATTAATTACAAGAATTAGTCACATGGTGTCTAATTCAGACTGCAATAATGAATTTGGTCAAAGATTCCACAGGATGTGACAAAAATGTGGGTGCAAGCAAGCTGCTGGATATGAAGCCTGCAGGAAAAAAGAGTCCACATTTATTCGTTTTAAAAGCATTAATTCATTCATTCTTTGTAAATGCTTGGCCAGCGTGGTGGTGCTTTAAATGAGGCTATTTGTTTGTTTATATTATGGTAAACTAAATATTTTAGAAAATATTGTAGGAAGGTCTAAGCAAAAATAATCGCTAGGAGTGGATATTTTTAGCTATGCATATATCTGTATTTGAGCTGAAGTGATGTAGTTAAGGTTAAGGAAGAGTATTGAATTGCATGCCATGCTGATAAGGCAGTGCAGTCATTTCTACCATTTTTTTAATATAAGGGCTTTGTGGTAGGCTTGATATTGACCTCCACTGAAAACTGAGTTTTGGCAAAGTTTCTGTAATCACTGACGATTGTGAGTACATGTAATTGTTTCTTAGTTTGTCTATAGTCACCAAACTTGGTGAGGACACCACACTACCTGAGTCCCAGAGATGATTTGATTTTGAAAAGTCAAGGTCAAAGGTGACACTCAAAGGTGAAGATATTATAATATCATACACAATTACAGGTTACACATTTTTGAAGATATTATAATATCTAAAATATAAGAGCGCTTATCATTTTGGCATAGCCATGCTGTTACTATGGACCACTAACAGGAAACTACATCTGGACTTTTAAATGAAACCACATCCAACCTTTGATCATAACATCATGACCTTAAAATGAGAAAATCAAATTCACGGGAGTTTGAACACGTAACTTCGAAATGAGTGCCAACATATATGCCATTACCATTGAACACTAATAGAAATCCTTATATGGACTTTCAAATAAGACAGTAACCTTTGACAATGACCTTGAAGGATCACACCCCAGCTATTTTGTATATCCTTCAAACAAAATACTTTTTATATTAATTTGGACGTGTCCATAAAGTATAAAAAATATTATAAGATGAGCATGTGGGTAATTAAAACTAGTACCCATATACAGTAGGGCTTATTCAGTACTAAATTCGGAAATAGCTTGCACTTCATGAGTGCCCCTCTAGTTATCATTTTTTATTTTTTTTTAAGAAAGAAAGAAAAAAAGCCTCTGAATTTAGGACACACCCATATTGGTTTTAACTTCAAATACAGATATTTGAAGCAGTGAATAATTCTAGCTGCAAACTCATTGCCTTATGCCCTGATGTTTATTATTTCCCTGAATCAAATCCAACACAATAAATCAGCATCCATTCAAGCGCACTTAGATGAGGTGACCTTGCAACTATTGTCAATTGTTCCACAAAACGGATAACTTCTCCGACTCAGCTGCAACTCCTGAGCAAAAGCCGGCGTGCATAACCAAATAATTCCTCGCATTATTGTCGCCAAGCAGTTCAGTGAAGCAGAAAATGGAAAATGTGTGTTTCAAGATGTGCCAGTTTAATTTGCAGCAGGACCTTGCCCTCATCACTGCTGAGAAGTCGACTGGCTTATCTAATTACATGTGACTACAGTGGTGGAGCATCAGAACAGCAAATATGTCATGGGTTTGGGTTCAAAGCAAGGTGTGTGTATGTACTTGTTTGTGCATATGTGTGAATGTGAGGACATTTTGATTTGGATTGATCTTAGTTTAATTTTGTTTTCAAGTTTAGTTATTCCATGATTACATTGTAAATATGTAAAGTAAAAAAAAAAAAAAAAATTTAAACATTGTTTTCCTTCACACTGCTCATGTTCATGTTTTATCTACATAATAAAAACATGTATAATATTTACAAAATCTACAGTATTTAAAGTTGCCCATTCACTTACCAGGCATATTAAACAAATATGAAATGCAGTGTTATCTCTTGGAAATAAAATGGAATCAGCCACTATGTCTTTCTGAAACCATTTGCTTACTCCTACATGTATGTGTTGTTGATCCCTGCAACGGGCACAATAATATAAGTGAACATTTCCATCTTATTAAAATCTCTTGAAATGATTTGCCTTGTTCTGTTTGTTCACGCTTGATCTCAGACTTTCACTTTGCACAAATTACATTTCACTTTTACACAAAATCATTTCTCCGGTCATGCAGGTTAATTATTATTATCATTGTAAATAATACAAAATGTAAATGGACACAGAACCAAAACAGGATGTAAAGCAGGTGGATAAAAGATACTAAGCATGTGGTCATGGATGGTTTTGCATGGAAAAGCTTTGTATATAGCCAAAATGAACTAAAACTATAATGTGGTTGGAAAGATATTAGAAAGAAAGTTATGTTGTGATTAACTATTTATATAATTCCTGTGCGTTTTGTACCATGTAGCATGTCAGATAACATACATTTGTGCCTGGAGCATAAATAATTTATCTAGCTAGTAGCAAGCAATTAATGTTCGTTGTTGAGGATGTACACTACCAGTCAAAAGTTTGGACTTTTTTGTGTGGTACTATATGTTAGTGCAGCTGTTATTACCATTGAGCCTTCTTGACCTATACTTGACATCACAGGACATATGTTTTACATGGTATGCAAGAACAACACACATCCTGTCTCACAAAACACAAACTTAACCTCTAAACATTCACATCATATACTTTGACACCCAGCGCAGGTTGACAGATTTTTTTCATTAAGGATACAATAGAAACTGCTGTCTTTACATAACTGGGGAGACTAGATTGTTAGCTATGGAATGTCTGAGAAAGAAAGCTTGTGTTCAAATATCGTAATCATTCTACAGACATACGACCACAGAAATGCCTCTAGGTTATATTTAAAAGAATACAACTCTTAATAATTTTAACAGTATTGCAAATTTCTATAAAACGCTGGCATACGCTGAACTATTGATGTTATTCCAGTTTTTAACATATACATAACTTATTAGTAACTTATCCAGAACCTATAGAAAACTTATAGCTAACTTATATCAAACTTATCTCCAGCGTATATTGACGTATATAGACGAACCTGACGTGTTCCAGACGACCACAGAACTTTTACTTAACGTCTTTCTAACTTACAGCAAGTGAATTATGGGTGTATTGGCAGCGTTTAGGGCAGAGGTCGGCAACCTGCTGCTCTTTCATCCCTCTGCTGTGATTACCGTGGCTTATATTGCTGCCAGACAAATGACTAATTAAGCAAGCAATGTATAAATCTAACAAGAGAAAAGTTTATGATGAAAAAAGAATGTTTAATGCATCATGGACAGAATATGAGAAATTTGCAGAATCCGCTGGCATATGTGGAATAAGTTATGGATAAGTTTTTTGTAAGTTGCATCACACTGGTATAAGTTGTCGTACGGCGAGGGTGTGGAAAAATTTTGTGCATGCACAAAATTTTTGACGTATCCTAGCGTATGACTCATACGTTCTGCATACGCTGACTATAAGCTGTAGGTAAGATGCCATAAGTTGTAGATAAGTTATGCGATCGTTCACACACATTATTTGTAGTTTACTAATAAGTTGAATACAATGTCTAGCGTACTTTGAACCTGCGTATCAGTTATACCAATGCCTAGCGTGTTGGCAGCATTCTCAATTTATGACCAACAATAATCTAACTTATGCAGCAGTGTATCCCCAACGATCGATCACGTGATGTATAAAAGGCTGCCACTCGCTGATTCAAATCAGATCCGCAGTACGCATCGCAATATCGACATCATAGTCATGCCAAAGAAATTTCAAATCTCATCGTAGTTCAGAAATCGTGTAAAATCTCACAGCAGCAGCGTATTCACTGTTATTAATAAGGGAAAACAAAAATTGTCACTTTATATGTTAATGTCTATTTCAGTGTGCCGTCATTCCTTAATTTCCTCACGTGGTGTACAGCAGTCACCTGACAACCTGAATATGAAACACAACTGCGTTAGTTCAGGGTCCCAAATAAAAATGTATACTTTCAAAATAATAGTCCATTAAATTATTTCTTTCACCTGGTTAATATGATTTCTACTCCTTAATTTCACTGCACAGCGTCTCCATATCACGGTTGTAAGATGTCACTTTCATTTTCATGCAGGATAACAAGCTCTCATCTGTGAGCGGTAGAATGTATACTTTTGATGTAGTTCATGATAGAAATAACCTGCTGACACAAGTATGTGGATCCAAAGATCGACAGGACTCCAAATGCATACTTTTTCATGTTTATTTAAGTGTCGGGAATGGTACTCCATGTATCAAACACAAAGAGGGGAAGTGAAACAGTGTACCTTTCTGTACATTTCTGGCAAACAATGATATCTTGTGCTCAAATGCCAAAACCTCCTCCAGCATCTGCAGGGCTGTGCTTCCTTTCCCCTTTGCCTTCCAGAAAAGTTTTTATGCACCCCAGGCACATAGCAAACCATTTCAGCACCTCCAATGTGGACAGCCACCGGACTTTGTCATGCAGCCAGAGATTGTAATACTTCATTCCATAATGATCGGAACTTTATTCTGGAAATGACTTTCAACGTTTGATTTTTGTTTCTAATTTAAATCTTTCTAATCTAATTTCTAATTCTAATTTCTCATCACACATTAAGCATGCCAGTAAACCAGTTTTGTCAGCAGTGAAAGCAAATGAACCTGTCCACGACGCATTCAATGTTCTTTTTTCTTCAGAAACTTTTTTCTTCGTAGATTCAATTGCTGGCTTACAATGGGTCAAAAGTAGTCACTTGTGTAGCATCAACATAAGCCACGGGAACCACATCAGAGGGATGAAAGAACCGCATGTGGCACTGTAGCCGCAGGTTCGTAACTTATGTCCAACAATAGTCTAACTTATGCAGCAGTGTATCCCTGACGATCGATCACGTGCCATAGCCTCTAAAAGGCTGCCTCTCGCCGATTCAAATCAGATCCACGCTAGATTTTCAGCATCACCGTCATGCCGAAGATATCGATGTGGTCATGATGATGTTGGAGGAGAGCTCATAGATTTTCTCGGCTCAGCCTTGCCGGATCCTCCATCTCTGTGATGACATGGACATCTGTCCTTGAGGAATACTGACCGGTTCCGGTTGGTTTTATGTACCAATCCCTCTAAACGCTGCCAATACACCCATAATACACTAGCTATAAGTTAGAAAGACATTCAGTGAAAGTTCTGTAGTCGTCCGGAACACGTCGGATACATCTACATATGTTGGAGGTGAGTCCGACATAAGTTAGCAATAAGTTTTCAATAGGTTCTGATTAAGTTACTAATAAGATATGTATATGATTAAAACTGGAATAACATTGATAGTTCAGCGTGTGCCATCGTTTAATAGAAATTAGTCATACGTTGACATCAGTTCTGCAAATCTTTAATATGTGACAGGGGCCTGAAGTTATGCTGCAGTCCACTATATGCATAACTCTGAAAAACTTTTGGCAAAGTTGTTATGAGAGTGCAATGGGACGGTCACTCAACATGGAATTTGGGAAATCAGGAAGTTTGGCAACATCCAACTTGTTTTATGTTCTTCCACCAAGTTTTCTAAGGGTCCACCAAGGGTTATTCTAAACCAAGTTAATATAAATTAAATACTACATGTATAGATAATAAAATAATATACATTTATAAATATTTTTTTAAGTATATGCATTCATAAAACAAAAAATAACTGATATAACTTGGAGTTTTGGTGTTCAGTGATTTCAGTATGTGAGTTTTGGTACAGTGACTACCCCTGCTCTTATAAACATAAATACCAGCCAAAGGTTTGGACACACAAGTAATTGTGTCCAAACTTTTGAATGGTACTGTATATTGTACGATACAATATGTAGTTCACTGAGCAGTTTCACACAATTATAAGGAGATTAACTCCAATATTTTTGACTCCTCAGACTATCTTTTAATTTGGCAAATTTCAGATGTGGAAATCATGGTGCAATTCAAATGGGATCAAAAATATATTGTATCTTGCTATTGACTACATTTTAATTTTTTTTTTCCCCCCCAAAATTAGGTCATCTGATTTTTAAGACTTTGTTGATGGACATGAGCCCTATCCGATTCCATTCTACGGTCAGAAATATTTGCAAGCAGGTTATCCACATGGGTATACCGTGCAACCCTGTCCAAGAAAACTCGACGAAAGTCAGCAAATCAATTAATGAGCTATGTATTCTTAAATATTCCAATATAAATTATTAAAAATAATTCATTTCTGTTTGTAGCTTCAAAAGAAAGAAATATCAGGCGGCATGGTGGTGTAGTTGTAAGCATGTCTGCCCCATACAAGTCCTGGGTTTCTGGGGTGTCCCCAGCTTGGAGAGGGCATTTCTGTGTGGAGTTTGTATGTTCTCCCCATGTTTGTGTGGGTTTCCTCTGGGTTCTCCGGTTTCCACCCACAGTCCAAAGACATGCACGTTAGGCTAACTGGCTGTTCCAAATTACCCCTAGATGTGAGAGTGAGTGTGAATGGTGGTGTGTGTGTGTTGGCCCTGAAGTGGTCTGGCAAGGTGTTCACGGTGTACCACGCCTTTGCCCAATGTCAGCTGAGACAAGCTCCAGCCTCCCCACAACCCTTGAGGATTAAGCATTTTGACGAGTGAGTGAGTGAAAGAAATATAATTTGAATATAGCATTCAGTACAATGCTCTTTTTTTCTTTGCAATAAAAAAACTTTCAAAATCCACCAAATGATGATGATTGTAGTCGAGCAAGGAATCCATAAAATCAGAGAAAATTCACTGAAAAACTGATTTCTCCAACTAATAAAAAACTGACCTGTGTTTCCTTCTATCTTGGAGGAGCCCACTGTAGTTTAACGTTATTCACTTTTCTTTTTACTGTGTACAAATGTATTGGACTCAATATCCCTCCACACGTTTTGACAAACTGTTGACTATTGCTGTTAGATAAGAACCTTGTGACTTTATCTCTCAGCTTTTAAAAAATCTAATTCCAATAGCTCAGACAATATTGAAAATAATCAGATGAAATTTAGAGCAGAAGTTCTGTTGTCTACATGCTTTTCAAAAATGCATAAGCTTGAAAAAGTTAAATTTCAGCTTTGGCCATATTTTTCCTGATGATGTCACATTTTATGGAATGATACAAGCTTTTATGGTGTAATATGATGCATATTTATTATGTTGCAGACATATTACACTGATTGCTTTATAGTGGAGCACCCGTATGGGCCTTTGGTGGAGTTCAATACTTAAGAAACTATCACTTTGATCTTGCATGTCTTGTATGTCCATCCATCAGCTGAGTGTATGCATCCTGACGCTAATTAGCAGTTATAAATCACAGTGCCACCTGGCTGTTATGCCTGGTCATGCTAATTAGCTGTCATGCATTTTGATATTGATTGGCTGTCATGCATTGAAGTGCTGATTGGCTGTTTGCTTTTAAGCAGGAACTTGACACATGGTGACATCCAGGAATACGTATTAAGAACTTTTTTGGAAACGTTTTTGAAAACTTTTTTTTTTTTTAAAACATCCATACAATAACAAATTAAAATTAATTATGAAGTATTTTGCCAATGCTTCTACTGATTTTTCTGGAGAATGTGGTTTAAACTTTTAAGACATCAACACAATATTTAATTAATAATGAATGGAAAAAAAACACAGCCCATAAAAATCTCCCAGGGAGCTCTGCTTTTAGGCAGTGTCTAAATCTGTATATTATTTGAATTTAACAGTATAATGATGTCATCTGAAATGTAATTACATTAATGTAAAAATAATTTGGTAATATCCTAATAATAATGATCCTGGTTCACTTTTTGCTTGAAGAATGGAAAATATATTTTTTTGTTTGTTTTGTTTTTGTTGCTTTTATTTATTTATTTATTTATTTATTTATTTATTTATTTTTATCGATGGTCAGCCAGTAAATAGGAATAGTTGTGAAAGTCCTAGTTTAGTCACATTTCTCTGTATGTTTCTTTCCAAATTTCTTACTGTCATAATTTCTTTAGTTATGCACCAAATATAATTTGGTTTAAATGTATTTGAGAGCACAAATAAACAGATATATAGGAAAGGGCATAAAACTTCCACTCAGGCTTGCCAAGAAAACAAAATAAGAGAGTCTTTGAGGCAAATCGGTTAAAACTCATAGTCAAAGTTTCAGGCTGATCTGCAGACTAGAAATAAAACAGAGAACCCACCATTAGAATTCTGGCATGGAGGATCTGAGCCAGGCAGACCATGTGTCTCATTGGAAACACATACAGAGTCAAAACCATTGAGAAAGCAACACAAGAGCACACAACAGTGAAACGGACATAAAAAAAAATGTTCAGACTGTCTTAAGTAAAGGGCAGACAGGACAGCCAATAGAAAACCAAGGGAATAATGAGAGATATTAACTGATAACAGATGTGCAGGTGAATTGAGAGACGGGGATGAAAAGTAAAACCAAGCATAAAACTCCGGGGAGCTAGAGCGCTGGAGGCACGGCAGAGGTGGTGAATTGGCACTTAGAACTTCTTTGAGTAAATTGTACTCCTTTTTAACTCACGCTGAAAAACTTTAAACACAAAAATGCACAAAACAAGAAGCTATTTCTTCTTACTCTGAATTGTGTTGCATAAATGGCATGTTGGGATGAGATGCATCACCTGGTGCAAACAGGTTTTCATGATAAGCTTTTAAACAGGACCACAAATGCCAGGAATTCATTTTAATGATGCACTTGAAATAACTACAAAAATTGGTTTGGCCTTTCTGCACTGATGTAAAGTAGGTTTTTGACTTCATGTGGTGCCCTTTTGCTGTCAGCATCAAAAGTTGGATATGGAAATGAAAGAAGAGCCAGACAGTGTGGTAAATCATGCAAAACGCATTGGAAATTCACATTTCATTAATACATCTAACCTTTTCAAAAAAACACCTACATGACATTTTAGCAGAGCAACCCTGAAAAACTGACCCACATTCACCAGGAGAACTCGATCCGTTCGTGAAATGGTGACAAGAAACTGAAACTGAATGGTGAGCACAGATAAAGAGAACTTCTGCCATGTCAGGCTGCAAGCATGGACGTTCTGTTCTCAGTGATGAAGGACAACGGACTATTGAAAAGCTGCCACTGAAATGCTGATGAAAAAAACAGGACTAGAACGAAATTGTGCCAGGAAGTTTTAACAATTCCCTGTGATTGGTATGAACAAACTTACCAATGTCTTTATTTATTATTATTTGTTTAATTGTTTGTATGGTGTTGGTTTTGCCCAGTCACATCTTGCTTCCGACCGAGTTTGATGTGTATACTCTACTTTATTAGGCATTAATAGGTATTGAATAATGGTGTGTTAAACCAGTGGCGCTCTGTTAAAATTAAAATGCAAGACGTGAACACAGCGGCACAGAAAGAGCACTGAGTAACAACCCTGTAATTTCCCCTTAATTACTAGAACACATCCTGGAGTCAAACAGTGCTCCACTAAACATGGAGATTCACTCCTGACATCATTTTCTTTGCAAGGGTGCAGCATTAATATGTTGGCACCCTTAGGCTATAATAGGATTGTACCATTTGTGGTCATTAGTAATTATACTGCAGATATATTTGCAGAGATCAAAAAAGGAACTAGAGGAAAGGAAATGTTTATCTGTGCTGTCTTTATCTCTGGATTAATTAGAAAAGTTTTCAGCACAAATACTTCTCTTTACATTAATATAAAGAAGAATGAGTGGAGACTTTGCACTATGACATGCTGCTTGCAGTGGAATTTGCCCATAAGGTTTGAAATTACGTTTCTTGGCAGAGAATCAATACCTCTGTTCCTTGGTTGCTGCATTCATCCAGCAAGGCCACTATAATGAGCTGTGTCTTCCACCAGGCCCCTCCAAATTACCCCGCCGATCTTCGAACGGGGAATTAAAACAGAGGGGAAGAAGACGCCCGACGGCAAAATTATACTTGTCGAAACCCTCAATCACCTTGCATTACTATCCAAAAAAACACCGGCCTGCACTCATGGGAGCCACTGAGATGCGCTATTGCCCAGCAATTAAGAACAGACTGCCGTGACACTGACACACAGGACCTTTTTTTTGTTATGGCCATTAATAGCAATACAGCATTCTTGGATGCTACTCTCTTCTCTCTCTTCTTGCTGCCTTTTAAATAGCAAAGCACAGCACTTTTTCTTTTGCAAATTCTCGTCTAATCTAGCCATTTCACAGCTTGTTGGATTTTAAGTCCATCTTGTTGACGGGAGACGGAATTTTAAGGGCAGTAGGGCTGCACACTGGGATGCCTCAAAGTATACTGCTGCTATCATTATGTCTGTCTATGGGCATTGTTTACCTCTGTAAACTGGAACAAGGGACAGTTGGGCATGACAGATGGATAAAACAAAACCCTCAAGCCAGTCTTTACATTTAATATTTAACCAAAGTCTTGTTTTTAAAGGACAGCATAATGGCGCAGCTGGTAGTGTCAATGCCTTACAACTCCAGGTTCTGAAATTTGATCCTTAAAGTGTACCTGTGGTGAATTAGTGTTCCTAGCTATTTAAAACGATCACGTATGACATCAGTGGTTCCTTCCAGCAACATCAGCCTTTGCCCCTTGTCAAAGTACGTGCGAGTACTACGACTCTAGGCATGCTCAGAGACATGTTGCCTTTCTCATTGGCAGTTCCAGCCTGGTAGTGACGCGAACTCCTTGGATTATCTGGGCTGCATCACTGACCCCGTGCATCATAACACATTATCGAATAGAACTGAGCTGCACAAACAACGAGCACAGGAATCGTGGAAAATATTTCTTTTGTGTTTCTAATCCAACTGATGACAGTAAAGCCGAGTTGACAAAAATGTTGTTTGCATAAGCCATTTTGTATTTACCGTCACACACATTTCTGGCAGCATTCTCATCCTCAGAGTCACTAGAATGTAATGCCTCACTGCATCCACAAGACACCTCCCTCTCTGGTTCAAATTGTTAACCATTTACACCCATTTCCTCGACATTTCTAGCCAAAGCTGCTTCTTGAACACACTTTTTATCACCTAAAATGCCGCTCACCAAATAGATCCGCTTGTTTATTTGTGCTGGACAACACGGCCCAACGACTTTATGTCACTTCAGAGGAAAAAAAAATGACTGCTAACCATTTTCAGCCCCCACTAGTAATCCACAGGATAAAATTACCCATTTATGTTAAAATAAGCATCTGTATCGCCTAAACGTACTACATGCGCACAGATTATGCTGTACGGATGACCAATACTGATACTCTTTAAAAAAATTTCTCCAGGTAGCCTTTTTTAAGCCATTTGGTATATGCATACATATACATCTGGCCTGCCCCAGGGACATTATGCTTGGGGTGGAATACCCATTCACACCTTGAGTATGTCATCCTTGCTTATCCACATACTAGCAATTTTTAGGGAAGTAGGAAGAAACCAGGGAACCAGGAGGACAAACAAAAACAATTAGTACTCTTCAATTCACTTTTCTTTGATAATACAATTTTAGGGTGGTACGGTGGCTTAGTGGTTAGCACGTCCATCTCACAGCAAGAGGCTCCTGGGCTCAGGTCCCAGGCTCAACCATTTCTGTGTAGAGTTTTCATGTTCTCCTCCTGTTTGTGTGGGTATCCTCCTGGTGCTCCGGTTTCCTCCCACAGTCCAAAGACATGCACAGTAGGCTAACTGCCTGTTTGAAATGGCCCCTAGGTGTGTATGTGAATGTGAATGTTTGTGTGTGCTGGCCCTGCAATGGCGTGCTGTTCAAGGTGTATCCTGCCTTCACCCACTGTTGGTTGAGATAGGCTTCAGCCTCCCCATGACCCTAGTAGGATTAAGTGATTTGACAAATGACTAAATGAGAACATCATTTTGACTCTTTCTCGCACTCTGCCAGTCACTATGAATATAATAAAATATGTCGTCTTCTTTTTTTTTTTTTTTTTGGGGTTGTTTGTTTTTTGTTTTTGTTTTTATGTTTTTTTGGTGTTATAACTTTTCTTTTAAATGCTTTTTTTACCCTACCACCAAGTTACTTATCTGTTAGAGCAAGTGAGCTTGGAATTGATGCTCCTGACAAGATGGCTGTTTGTTCAAATCCTAGGACTGCCAGAGAGCCATAATAAGCCCATGTTTACCCATGGTCCATCCCTAACCTGCTCAACTCTATGCTTGGATTGAATTCTGCATTACTTATTATTCACTTAAATAAACACATCTGCCAGAGGAAATAAATGTATGAGCCTTCATTTTACTGAGATTTTGGCACCAAGTCATATCTACTGTAGGCCAGGAAACACCTGGGTTAAGTCCCTGACTCGTCTTTCTCCTTTTAATATGAATGCTTACTGAAGTGAATTAGTTGTGCTGCATGCTAATAAATATGTCCATCATGCAGTAAAATATCAGCCAAAAGATTCCTCCGGGCAAGATAAACACCCAATGGCATGACCTAGCATGCTTCCAGTCGATCTCTACATCATTTCACAGAAGTGTGTGATTAGACCTATGGACTTGATGACTCAGCTGGCTCCTAAGTTCACATTCTGACCTGGAAGGACCAGGTTTCTTCTCTCATACCCCACTTTGACCTCCTGTTTGCTCACTCAGCAGCCCTTAAGACTATTAGGAATAAACAAGATTAAGTGAGCAATGTAACAAGAGAACCCTAACAGGTATTAAAACAATTGGAGATTGAGGGACACTTGAATTACTGGCTCTAAAACATATGGCCCATGAAATATTATACTGTTTTAAAGTTGTATTTCATTAGTATACTCAGTCACTCACTCACTAACTCACTTATTTGCTGAACCGCTTAATCCTGCTAGGGTCATGGGGAGGCTGATGCCTATATCAGACAACACTGGGCGAGGGTAGGGAACACCCTGAACTGCTCGCCAGAATATTGTATGGCAACACACACAAAACAACTATTCACTCTCACTCCTATGGATCAAAAACTGGAATACACAGTGAAACCCATGCAAGCTCGCAGAAAACATGCAAACTTCACACAGAGCCCTGGAATCAAACCCAGGACCTTCTTACTGTGAGGTGGACATGCTAACCAATACGCCACTATGCCGCCCTCATTAGTATAATAGTCGCAAAAAATTACTAATAGTTATAATTATACTGTAGTTATACTGACTTATATACTAATACTTGTAAAAATATTGTGCTGAATATAGAGTATACATTTAAAACAGGACTTAGCAATGGCTTGCTATTTTGGCTTGCCCGTTCATGCCGTGTACAATGTGTCCAGACATTTTTCCTATTTTAGCTAATGTTGTCAATCCCATCCATCAAGACTGCTTTCCTATAGCACACTCAGAGAATGCCGCTACCACCCTCTTATGTGCGTGAGCTCACAGATGCCCGTGATTGGCTAGTGCCATGTGTGAGTGACAGGGAAAGGATTATATGTCATCCCTTCCTCCCTTAGAGCTCAGATAATTAGCTCTCATGGGCTCCCACCCTAAAATAAAGTTTCTTATGCAAAACACTTTGCTATTTAAGAAGTTCCTTCTGTAAATATTACTTCTGTGTCTTTGCCAATTCTGATGTCTTATCCAGTCAATGTCAATAAAGATTTAGGCATCAGATATGTCTGGTCTTTGTCATGATCTGGCTTTAGAACTCTCTGGGAAATTCATATCTGTCTTAACTGTGAGAAAGAGATAATATAACTGAGAGTGAAATCTTTATAGTCTTCCTTTGGATCAGTGATTCAAAAGGCAACAGATTAATCAAATACACCATACTAAAAAAGACAGTCAATGGAAGCATCAATTCCCTACCAAAAAAAAAAAAAAAAAAAAAAGGGGGGGGGGGGGGGGGGGGGTTTAAGGGTGGGGTGAAAAAAACCCCAAACCAATGGCCCCCCCCTGAAAACTTTTTTTTCCCCCTTCCCCAAAGAAATTTCCCGCTTTTTTCCAT
>JBCNYH010000022.1:20676418-20690748 GCA_039654325.1 Tandanus tandanus | reverse complement strand
TTTATTTATTTTTTTTACTATTACCAACCAGTAAGGGTGAAGGCTACCATTGATGCATGGGCTTACAGACACCATGAATGGCTAGTGTTGCTTGTGAATGACAGGGAAGAGATCATAATCCATGCCTCCCTCCGTGAGAGCTTGGCCAATTAGTTCTCATGGGCTCCAGATGGCTGTGTGCATCACCCAATGCTTGAACCTGCAAACTTTTGGGTGATAGTGGTGCAGCAGGGGACCTTTGCCACACATAATAAAGATTATAATGCATGAATTGAATGCCAGGATTACTAAAAGGAAAGGAAATGAACTCTGTTCTTTTTCAGGAAACAACTGTCACTTAGTAGAAGAAAACCAATGAACATTATAAAAACCGAGCACTTACAAATGAATAAGTAATGGCACTGTTTAAAGAACGCAGGTGTCACTCCCCAAATTACACATATACTAAAGAGTGGATTCACTGAAATCATTAAGCAGGTTGAAGCAATGAAGCACTGATCCTCGTTAAGATCCTAATTTGTTCAGCCTGCTTAACATCTCTCCTTTTAATCTGCCTTCATTTCTCGCATTAATGAAAAGTTAAGTGTCGGAGGTTAACCCTGAAACATGGGCACATGAATCCACAGAGCACAAATGCATTATAATGACGATAAACTGCTCAATTATCAAAGAAGAACTGTTGGAAATTGTGCTTTTAATGGTAATAGTTGTTCCATGAAACCAAAACATGAAATCTGGCCATGTTATCATTAACCTGAAGACAGAGGCAGTGGTAGTTGAAGAGTGGGGTGGGGGGAGTAAAATGAAAGGTCCAGCAGTTTTCATGCTACCCAGTTGTTTTTAAATACCTTTTTAGCCCTTGAACATGCAGTATTTTCCAAACAAATTGCAGTAATACTTTTGTGGGAAACTGCTCATTTGCATATGTAATATATAATGTTTACTCCAACAGTCAGGGAGCATGCGGAAAAAGATTAATACCCTACTTTATTTTAAGTGAAAATGCTCATTACCACAGAGACCGCCTGGGGAGACGTAGATACTCATCTTTCATTAGAGCATCTACCGCTAAAAGCACTTGGTCCCTTAAGCTTCGCCTCCAAATCCAATGCATCCAGAAATACAATTCTGAATGGGAGCTTTGTGGTCCAGGCTATCTGATACAGTGCTAATGAAATGCACCGTGGCCACACACACACACACACACACACACACACACACACACACACACAAGGTCTCCATGCTCACACTTTGTTGAGATCTCCTAATCAACCTCTGTTGACCTCTGGCTAAAATCCCCTCACGCCAATCCATGGAAGTCCCAGCACAGGATCGGCACGCTGTACGCCTGTTTCACTAAAGCAAATCGACTCAGATTCCATCAGTGCTAGCAAGCGGCCTATTCAAGTCTCTAGGGATCAAGTGGTGCTTCGAGGCTTCTCCAATACAGTCTACTGTACACTCCAGACAAATATACTCCTGCACATCAGTATTCAGGGCGAGCGCCAGTAATGAATGTTGACTTGTATAAATGGCGAGTTAATAACAGCGCGTGACTCTCCATAACCTTGTGCATCCTGTTTCGCTGAAGTGTAACAAGTCATCTTGAGAGGAGACATCTGGCTGCACTTTAATTAGTAATAAATATCAGCAGACTGAATAAACAGTACTCTAATAAGCATACTGATAATGCTTTCTAAACCCGGCTTCTTTAATAACTGATTAAAGTTTTAACAGTTCTGCGTAAAATAGGCTTATAATTCTGGAAACTAGTGCTTTTAGAGTAGAAGTGAAAGCATTTTACAGGGGTAGTACACTCAAGGGTACATTTTTGGTCAAGATTTACTTGAAACAACATACTGTTATTACTTCCACCAGGGAGGTTATATTTCTAAGAGGGATTGCACAAAACCTACTGATCGGATTTCATTTAAACTTGGTGGAAGGATGTGACCCAAGAAGAAGCTGTTCAATTTTGGAGCAGATCCAAGATCCACAATTGTATCTCTACTGTCGCTAACTTTTTGAGATTTGGCATTTTGCTTTGGTGCCATGGATCTTTAAAACCAGTAGATATTGGCATGGTTCAATAGTGCCAAAACATAGACAATGTAGAAATATGATGACATCCACGTTCCACATTCAGATGTTTCACGGCATTACTGGTATGCATGAATGTGGATTTATTATGTGGAGGCTTCAACTCGGCACAACTGTATTTTGACTTAGTTCTGATAGTTTGGGGAATATATTCAAACAGTTTACACGGTTGCAGATTTGCATATCATAGAAGGGCTGACTATCATCCTTGGCTAAAGTATGCACTCCCTGAGTGCCACTCTTATTGTAATGGCAGTTGTAGAGGAAAATCATGGGCTTATGTGGAACTTTAAAAGTTAAATACCCCTACTTAAGAAGGATTTGTTTTACCTTCAGATTATTTGTTTGTTTGCTAGCAGGATTACATAAAAAACTTATGGACATATTTTTATAAAATTTTCTACCAGAGGTGAGACTTTGGACAAGGAAGCCTCCATTACATTTTGGAAATTATCAATTTCTGGATACGGGATTTTTTTAAAGGATTCTTTAACATTGTGAGATAGGACACTTTTTTGGAAGCAAGGTATTAAAGCAGACCCAGCGGGGGTGCTGTGCACTTTCTGTTATTTATTTATTTTACAGCTTGGTGGAGGTTTGTGCTCTCCGAGTTTGCTTGTTTTGAGTGTAATACAAGGGTTGTTTTCAGTGGTCTTGTTTTGTGTTGGTTTGAAGGATTAGTTATTGTGTTGTTTTGGACATTTTTGCAATATCAAAATATTTCACTTTATTTATTTTTCTCAGTCAGTTGGATGTGTGTGAAAGACATGTTTTGGCAGTTCGGTTTTTAATAAGATTGACTGAAAAATGTTAAGCAACAGCAATGAAAAATAACATGCAAAATCAGATATACTTTTTTTACTGTGTTAAGATTTATATGATTTATTTAGGCTGTTTTGCTGAAATAAATAAAATGTAAGAATGGAGAATAATTTTGATTGACTTTTTTATTTGTGCAATATATAACAATTTAAATCAAGTTTATTAAAATGACAAAGTTAATTTTTTTTCTTGAAAATAAGAGCAAACGAACCATTTTCCATTATTTTTTCAGTGCAATGCTTCCACATGGATTAAGTTAACTTTACTTACAACAGTTTATTTGTGAGGGTTTTTTAAATGATTAAATACATTGGGGTGCAATTTGGTATAGGTAAAATTGTCAATAAATACTTCATCATGGTGGAGGTGGAGGTGGAAGTACCATTAAACATGCCAAATCTGGGTTAAAATGTGGAATGAGCCTATATATAGTTTAAAGTACACCCACACAGCATGGAATCTGTGCTTCAGTGAAGGCAGCGGCTCAATAGGGCTTATTGAAATGCACAAACAAACTCATTCCAGTAAATTTACACAC
Organism: Tandanus tandanus; assembly: GCA_039654325.1. NCBI lineage: Eukaryota > Metazoa > Chordata > Actinopteri > Siluriformes > Plotosidae > Tandanus > Tandanus tandanus. The sequence goes on along the minus strand of JBCNYH010000022.1, from coordinate 20,687,288 downwards.
ATCCAGTAAGCTAAAGGAATAATAGAGGTAAAATCGTTACTCCCACTTTTGCACAAGTGGGTCATTTCTACATGAGTAAATGCTTTACCAATAACGGTAATTGTCTGTACTGCCTGGAGGTTATACACACAGTGATGTATATCCCTAGCAACTGTAGTGTTCTCCTTGTTCTGATGTATTTGTGTAATTTGCAATACACAGGGGACATCTTGTCTTTTTATGCACAACTCTCATGACAAGGGAGTCAAGAAAAACCTTCCATTTTGTTTCTTGCCGAGAATCAAAGGATGGAAACATTAAAGATAAAAAGCACCATCTGCTTGCTTTCGTGTCGCGAGAACGAAAATAAAATAATAACTCTGAAGCTGGAAAACCTGCTTTATAATTTTGGTTCTTGCCATCGGGGTGAGAAAGGTAAGTGTACATAATCTAAAAGCAGGTGCACACTTTTGAGTGCTGACAAAAACACAATGTCAAATTTTTAGGCACCCCAAGCAGCACATGAGTTTGTGTGAAGTTGTAATATTGGATATGATTATATTATAGTCATGTTCATTGATGCTCAGGGTTAAAGGTCACCACAGATTTCTCACTCTTCCTTCACTTGTCCTCTTTCCTCATACCAACAAATCGAGCATCTGCCACAAATTCAAGACAGTGCCTAGCTTTTAACTTTTCTAGACTGCGCATGTTGCGGCGTTCGACCGTGCTGCGCAACCAACAGCTTTGAAAAACTGTGAAAGCAAGCAGCTGTTTTTTGTCCAGAAAAAAAATCTGTCTCTCCCTGTCTGCATCAGAGAGTAAAGAGAAAAGGATTTACACTGCGCAAAAAAAAAACGTGACGTTTTATGCAGAGCTGACATTTATGTCAGTGTTCGAGTGGTAAGCTGTCTTAACACATTTTATCCAGGAAGAGCGCTGTTGACTCAATTTCAGCTCCAAACTCACATATGATGGTTCAATGATGCCTACTTTATAGAGTGAAAGTCTGCTCATCAGTGTGCTAATCCCTCTTTAGACAATTCTGTAACACTTTCTGGCAGGAGTTAGGCTGAAACAATGACAGGACTCAATAAGTAAGGGATAATGTACAGCAAGACAAATTTTATTTAAAAATAAACCCTGATGGAGTGATCAAGACCCCAATTCACAGAAGATAATCACTCGTAATTGGTTTAGTTTGTAATAATGTCTGGCTTGCTGTATGTTATCTTGTTTATTACATCGTTAATTACTAAAGAAATTGGTTATTTTACACAATGTAATGATTTTAATATTATTTAATTTATTTAAAAAATGACTTTATTTCTTCCCGTTAGTGATTCACTCCATAGCAGCCATCTTTTATACTTAGCAAAGTTGTGTAAATAACAACAGCAACAACAACAACAACAACAACAACAATAATAATAATAATAATAATAATAATAATAATAATAATAATAATAAACAACTGCTGAATGCTGTGATTGATTGACCAATCAGAATGGAACATTTACATGCCTGAGCAATGAATTTATAATCCAAATTGGACCTTACTAAATAAAGTTTTATGGTCTTAATTTATGAAATATTGCAGTATAAACATAGTTTGACTGAGTTTTCCCTTTGAAACACTATGTCTTTAAAGGAAAGAACTTTTAACTCAACATTTTTATTTTTAAATATATTTATATATCACCTGTCAATCCAATGTACCTATAAAAATAGCGTGTTACATGAAGGTCCACTGTTCTACTTTTACATTGTAGCTTGGCAGACAAAATGTACCTGTAGCCTACATATAATGTACTTTTCCTGTAAAAATCTTCTTCTGGTTCTAATAAAAAATACTGCATCTTAATAAAATGGTAGTCATTAAATGCTCATTATGCCGTGTTTATCTTGATAGGAGTACAATACACCCATATCAGCCAAAGCTACACTGTTAAACTGAGTGGGGTGTTTTTTTTATTTAATTTTATTTTATTTCCTTATTTTTGGCTATGGACTTGTGTTTTTTTAAGGTTTAGAAGACAAGTATTGCATATCCTGTTTTTAAATTTCAGTCAAAGGTGAGATTTTGTTGAATTATTTTCAGCAAAATAATTGAATAGTTCCTTCTTTTCACAAGGTCATAGTGATTCAGAAACACTTCCTATAACATATCAGGATCAAGAAAGCATACAAGTGCATGGCCGAGAGAAAACAACGCACATGGGAGGACATCTTTAGGAGTAAAATATGCAGTATTATACCCATACTGCCGTCATGGGGGGTGGGGGTGTAATGCATCACAAGACCCTGAAAGTGCACAGCAATACTTTTCAGTTAGTGAAGAAGTACCGAGTGGCATAAATCACTAATGGTATTATGCTAATCTGTCCCCATGGCTACATCTGAAGCAATCTGAACTTCACCTCCCCATTGGACTTCAGTGGGCTTACTTCTGATAGAACAGTTCACATCGGTTTCCGGTAAGCCACTGACTTTAAATTGGAATGCAGTCCTTCATAAAATGATATGTTGATAGGGATACGACTGAGTATATTTCCTTGTGGCTCGTTCATGCATCGTAAGGGGGTGCTTTGGGCTCATTTCAACACCCAGATCAGCAATGATCTAATGATTAGTGGTTCATACAGTGGAGCTGCTTCTCTTCTCCAGTCTACTACAAATGAAATGACTATGGATACATTTACAGATATTTGGATATAATGTATATAATGGTGTATTGTCACAGATTCCTCCTGTTCTACTACATATTTAGCGCAGCAGAGCCTGATCAACAGGCAGAAGAACTACGACGAGTCTACAACTCAGTGAGACTTTGTTCGAATCTCAGGGAACAAAGCACATACGCACACACTCATGCATTCTATCATGTTTAATGAAAAGGACTGAAATTAATAAATAAATACATGCCCAAACCATTACACGGCATGAAGCATGATAACTGTATTGCCTACCTTTGTTTACTCTTGTTTAGCTTTCCTGTGTATAAATGGTTTTACCTACTCATTCCTGATCTCTTTCTAGCCTATGATATTGCTTGTTTGTGTGTAACCCTCGCCTGTTTCTGGTTTGTATATCTCGCTTAGTCTTTATTATTCTGTGTGCCTGATCCCTCGGACTTCTGCTTGTTTTCTGTTTATGATATATTGCACAATAATTTGGATACTCCTGCCTCCTTCACTTTATTAAACCCCATTTATCATTACATTCTGCATCATTGCATCTGCCTTTTACTGCTGACACATGTTACACATATATAATGCCATGGCCACATTATAGAGGACATAACTGTGTGATTTGGACCATTTCTCTAAAAAAATGTGGCCTTTTCATCATTAAAATCCATCCATCCATTGATTATCAGTACCACTTATCCATCAGGGACTTGGGAAATCTGGAGCCAATGCCAGCTGACCTTGGGTGAGAGGCACCCTGAACAGGTCACCAGTCTACTGCTGGGTTATTACAGACACAAACGACCATTCACATTCACACCTTTGGGCAATTTAAAGTAGCCAGAAACAGCAAGTAAATATTCATTCCCTTATTAGCCTTGTCTTTTTCTCTTGAAGTGTGTTTAATAAGCATTCGTTTAAGTGGTGCTTTGACTTTAGAAAAAATCCTGGTGTAATATTTAAGTTGTCACTGGTATTATACATACAGCACTAACTGACTAGTCCAAGGTTCAAACTGAAGGACGTTTCGGGACAGAAATCTGACCAAAATTCTTATGTTACAACAACAGGATAACATTAGCATCAGTTTTTTTCATGATTATATGTTGCCATGAAAAGTATTCATTAAAGGCGAGGTGGACATTGCTGAATTGTCCCAGAGACAGAACATCTCCACCTACTTAAGGATGCATAAAGTCCAGAAACTCAACAAATCCTTATTTATAGCTCATAAAGACTTCACATCCAGCCTTCCTTGGAATAAACCATCTCATCTTTTTGATGGCATTTAATATCCAATTAGCTTTGTTAGACATTGATTCTTTATGCCATGCCATGTCAACATTCCGATTCAGGTTTAGTGCCATTCATTCATTCATTTTCGAAGCAGCTTAATCCTAATTAGGGTCGCAGGGAGGCTGGCGCCCATGTCAGCTGACTCTGGCCGAGGGCGGGGTACACCCTGGACAGCTCACCAGGCCATCACAGGGCCGACACACACAAAACCATTAACACTCACTCTCACACCTAGGGGCGATTTGGAACAGCCAATTAGGATACTGTGCATGTTTTTGGACTGTTGGAGGAAACCAGAATACCAGAGGAAATCCACTCAAGCATGGGGAGAACATGCAAACTCCACACAGAAATGCCCGAGCCTGGGAAATGAACATAAGACCTTCTTGCTGTGAGGCTAACCACTACACCACTGTGCCGTTCGAGTACCCATTTGTAAAATAAATGCAACTGATTGGATAAATCAGGAAACTCATTAGATTTCTAGAATTTCATGTTTACTCATATATACTTGAAACAGGTTTGTTGATTATTAGTTTTTTAATCTTCCATATTAAGATGAGCTCTTTAAACCCAGTGAATAATGTTTTGATTATACAGAATACTAAACACAGCCAAAGATCTGTCACGGGCCTCACACACGTATCCACTGGGAGCCAATGCTCTCTAATTGTCCTGATGGTGGAATAAGGGAATCAATTGCATAGAAATATGAACAACAAATCTTGTGCTAGATAACTTATAAATTAATCATTAGCAGAGGAAGATCAAGGGCACAGCGATGCTAATTAAATGGTGATCACTGTAAACATTTTGTGTTTGTGTGCCAGCAGCGTGGCACGGCCAGTTCACAAACGAGCACCTTTGTGAATTGTTTGCATGATTTTTCAGTACATGCATAAACATGTCCTCTCACGATCTCACTCTCTCTTACTCTCTCTCACTCTGAGCTGCTTTACCTCCACTTGTTTTATTTTTTTGTTTGTTTTTTGTTTGTTTGTTTGTTTGTTTGTTTGTTTGTTTTTTTGTACATGCTCACTTTCTGGAGAAGATAATGAGGAGAGAAACCAGGAGAGAAAACAAACTGAGATTGATTTTACTTTCTTTTTTCAATTTGGCATCATTTTTATCCAAAGTATCTTACACACTGGGCAGAATTCCAATCCAAACACTGGGCTGAGTGTGGATGCCTTTTCCTGTTGTTGTTGTTCTTCTTCTTCGATGGCCAACACCAGTTAGTTCTAGGATCTAGAAGTTTGTACACAGAGCCACACTCTTTTATCACAACTTGATCAGTAATCATGTATTAATGTTTTACCGCAATTTGTTTGTGTGATTGTTTATTATCAGGATTATAGAGAAAGGTACATTAGGATTTTCATGAAATTTGTACCAGAGGTGAGTGAAGCTTTGGATAAGGAAAACTCCATTAAAGTTTAGAGATAATCAAATTCGGTATCCAGGAATTTTCTTTAAAGGAGAAGAGAGCATTTGTTAAAGGTTAATCTTATTCGAATATCAGGATTAATGTCTTTCCATGTGTAAAATCTGAGGCCGATAGCTTCGGTTTCATCGATTTTATGGGCATTTATTTGAAAACTGAGTCTCAGAATGATGATGTCATTGAGGCCCAAGTTAACATGTACGAGTATAGGATTTTTATACATTCATGCCATTAATTGACAGATTGGTGTTGGAGGTGTAATAAAATTTAGATTGAAATTATCGCCTGTGCAGTGAGAAACTATATATACACCAGGATTAATATATTTAAGCACAAACTCCTGAAATACTGAAAGAAATGATGTTTGAAGCCGTACTCCTCTGTGTTAACTTGGGCCTTGATGATGTCATCCTTCTGAGACTCAGTTTTTGAATATTCACCCATAAAATCGTTAAAATTGCAGCTATCGGTCAAAGATTTTAAACACAGACAGATTTCATACATAAGAAAGCTTGGCCCATTAGCCCTCATGGGCTAATTCACTTCTCCACTCAAGGGCTTTATGAACACACATTTTTATTTACAGCCACACAAGCTAGATATTTCAAGCATTTCCAGTATTTTTAGGCTACACTGCTGACAATGACTGGTGGAGTAGACACGTGCATTCACTGACCTTTCGCGTGGCACCAACTGGCATATATATAATGTCACATGCTACGTTAGGTTACGTTATGCTACCTGAATGATATGTTTATGTTAATACTACTAATAACTTTACTACTCTCATGACATTATTTACTATGTCATTAGTGGAGAAATTAAAATTTAAAAACGTACCTCTTCCGAGTCTTCGGAAACACACACATGCTCTGTCTAACTTGAAGACGAAGATGAACTTATGATTCAGCTAATCAGTGGCTTGCTAAACTGAATACCTTATTAGGATGAGCGCACACCCGTGGACTGCGAACAAACACACATTTTCCTTGTCTGTGTGAAAATCGGAACGTCACAATACCTTCCGCGTAGCTCACACGAAAGGTAATGAACACTACATATATGGTTAATTTGAAGAGTCATCATCATCATTTTCTGAACCGATTAATCCTAATTAGGGTCACGGGGAGGCTGGCACCCATCTCAGCCGGCTCTGGGCGAAGGGAGAGTACACCCTGGACAGCTCGCCAGGCCATCGCAGGGCAGAAACACGCTGACGGCTATGCAGCCTATCATTTGAAGAGTTTGTTTCAAAAACAGCTTTATCTTAAAGCTACTGAAAAAAGTTTTTGAAAGGTACTGGAAAAAGTTTTTTTTTTGTTTGTTTTGTTTTTTGGTAAAGTTACTTAAATAATTTTCTTATAATTAAATAAATTGGATTTATCTGTTTTTGAAAAAAAAAAATCATCTGTCTCTCATACTACAGTATAAACATTGGTACCACTAATCCTAATATGTAAACTTACTAAAGTGATACTTGAGCCGGATTTTGAGCACACATGAATTTCATTGGGTGTCCTCATACAATGACAATAAAGAATCTAATCTAATCTAATCTAATCATAAGTTTTTTTGCTTTATGATTTATTACCATTGGAGGAGCTCCGCTGTGCATGCACAATGATTTGATTTTGTGTTGACCTAACAAGAAATCAAAAGAGGTGCAGCTTTGGAAATCTTAATAAATATCCGTGCCCATCCACCAATTACTCTGTCCATTTTTTGTTGTTGTTGTTTGTTTGTTTTGTTTGTTTGTATTCATGTGTCTGGTGATAAAACATTAGCTTAGTGGTTAGCTTTCAACAAGGGCCTTTCTGTGTGAAGTTTATGTGCATGCTTTCCCCATGTTTGCATGGGTTCCTCCCACATGCATATTAGGTCAAATGGTTACTCAAAATTGTCCATAAATTGTGACCCATCACATTTTATCAGGTATTATGTCGCATGGGCCAGTTTTTAGGGGGGAAAAAGGCTGCAGCCCAAAAAAGAAAAGAAACAGTGGTCTGGAATAAACTTGTTTGTTTGTTTGTTGTTTTTTTGGTACATCAACCTTTTCTTAGTTTTTGATACGAGAAATCTGCATAAATATGAAAAATAACTTTCGGTATGATTCTTTCAATGTATTTGAATAATTTCATGGTGTTATTTAAAAGAATTTAATATAGAGTGGTTTTTGAAGTTGATTGTTTCTTAACTTTCTGATTTGGGTTTTTTTATTTTTATTTATTTATTTTTTTTCAGAATGATCCATTTTAAAATCTGCTAAACTGCCTGCACAGAATTGGCCATATCTCAGAAACCAGTCATGCTACATCAATGATTTTGGTACCAAAATGGAGCTTATTGAGTCAGGAATATGGAAACATGCATAATATATTCCTTATTAAGCCCAAAATGCGACTTAATACCTGATTTGATGAGATGGGTCACAAATATGAATATGAGAGTGAAGGGTTGTTTGGGTCTGAGTTAGTCCTGCGATAGGATGACAACCTGTTCAGGGTGTAACCCAACCTCTCATCCAAAGTCAGCTGAGAATGGCTCAAACTTTCCCCGTCAACCTGATGGATAAGCGATACAGAAAATGAATGCATGGAGGTTTTTGACCATTTATTTTGTTCGTAGAATGCAAATACAGTATTTGTGCAACAGCCATAACAGAGTCCCTTTAAAATGGCATTACATACTTCATAAAAGTCTCTGGAAGCTCTGCCAGCAGTCACATCTCACTTTTCGCTCTGATGAAAGTGTAAATAATATAAGAATAAGATTCAGAAATCTGATTTTTTATTTTTTTTCCCTTTTTTTTTAAGTACCATGCACTGTAGTGAAGGAAAGCACAAGCACTCTGTTGACAGCTCACTCCTCAGCCATAAACACTGGAGCTGTATAGTGTGCCTGGACTAGTGATGAATGCAGTCACATCCACTTCACTAATGGAAAAAAGAATGACTATTCTAGTCCACATACACACACACACACACACACACACACACACACACACTTACGTATGGGGAGCTATCAAATTAATTTCTGAAGCAGAACAGTTTAATTCAGAATCCTGTCTTCGGCCCTGACCTGGAGCCAATGCATTTCTAATCAAGAAGAATGACCTTTTTGGTAGCTCTTAGCCTACACACGCAAATGAAATGTATGGCGTTCTATTTCAGGGATTGTTTCCGGAAACTGAACAGACTTAATTCTGCAGAAACCTAGCAACAGGGTTTTTTTTTTGTTTTGTTTTTTTGTTATTGTTGTTTGTTTGTTTGGTTTTATGGCATGGATGCATTTCCTCATGGCTTCAGGTATTTTTTTTTTTTCTTTTTTCCATGCCAACGCTATTGTTATTTGTACCTTTTTTATTTATTTATTTTGAAGAGCTCTACGCTCATATAAGAGGCTTTCAAATCACATCCCTACTTTGTCAGACTACTTGCTTTTTTTTTTTTTTTTTTGCAACAAAAAAAGAAAGAAAAAAATCAACACAACCAATCCTGCAGGGCTGATATCTGATTTCCAATCTCTTCCTCCCCTCCTCTTAAAATGTGCTGAACAACATCTTCAGAGCTCCTCAGTGTCTTTGAGAGACAATAAACTGAACAGACACAACTGGACGCTGTGACCTTGCGGTATCTGAAAAAAACAACAACAAATAAAACAAGCCGATGCCACACATGGGTTTATACGGTCAGTGATGAGTACTTACTTTAATTTTACATTTCTGTAGGTGCCGGATGCCGACGTTTTAACCCTGGAATCAAGTGCACTTCACTAGCCTGCCTTGGTCCATCATTTTGCGCCACAGCCCAGACAAATTGCCCCTGTCAATAGAGCAATATTGGTGGAGCAGTTTAAAAGCCCTGTCCTTATTTGTAAAATCCCTCATCCTTTCCTTTTTTTTCCCCCCCATCCTTTTTTTAACTCGTCACTTTCCTTTCCAGATGAGTGAGTAAAAGCAGGAACAGAAATGACGGCTCTTCAGAAATACTCATATGAAATATGCATTTTCAGAGGTCAGAAGGTCGATGAATTATTACGGCAAAGAAGTCAGAGCTATAAGTGAGCATATTCTGCATGCCTCCAACAAAAAAAACAAAAGGGTTTTTTTTACTCTTAGTTACAGTACAGTGTCACGGTTAATCTCAGTGTGCATGAAATCTATGTGCTGTTTTATTAATTTTGCCAAAGAGGGTTAGGGTTATGGCTAGGGATTTTTAGGCGAGGGTTAGGCGATTTGTGTGTGTGTGTGTGTGTGTGTGTGTGTGTGTTTTGTATGTTTAGCGAATAATGTCAATTTGGTACATTTATATTTACGTTTATGGCATTGGCAGACACTCTTATCCAGAGTGACTTACATTTATCTCTGTTTTTAATAAATATAGTTGAGCCATTGAGGGTTAAGGGCCTTGCTCAAGGGCCCAACAGTGGCAGCTGGGTGGTTTTTGGGGCTTGAGCCCCCAACCTTTGGATCAGTTATCCAGAGCCTTCACCACTGAGCCACCACTGCCCTGATACCAACTGTCGGTAAACGTCAACAATGTACAGGATTTTTATAGAAAAGTCACTTTCAGATTTATTCAGAAATTTGATCTTGTTGTTAGTCGCTGCATCACTGAAGTCCCCGAGACGGAACATTTATTAACAGTGACATTCACTGAGCGTGCATTAAATAAGTGTTTTATTAACAGGAACATTTATTGTTTCTTTTATATTTTAATTATGACAGAGGCAGGTTAGGTGAGCTCCATGAGCAGAACATAAGCACATTATGCACCATTTTGTTCATTTTTGCTGAACCACTTTAACCTAGGGTCATATGCAGGCTGGAGCCCATATCAGCTGATTCTGGGTGAAGCCGGGGTACACCCTGAACAGGTAGCCAATCCATCGCAGGCCAAACACACACAACCATTCACATGTTAACCTAGGGGCAATTTGGAACAGCCAGTTAACCTGCATTTAAACTCATTTAGGTTTGGTATATACTACAAGGAAACACAACAAACTTTTATGGTTATTATGAGACTTTTATGGTTTATTTTCCCATTATAATGATGCTCCAAGTGACGATGATAAACCGTGAGTGTCTGTTAATTTGTTTCATGCATTACCCACTCCGAATAATGTGTTTTAACCCCAGATAGCAGACCAATCAGATTTCGCCATTGTCGTGTGGTATATGCAGTTTTTTTTAAAGTATATACAGAATGCATAAGATATACAAATATCCTTCATTTATTTATTTTTTTATATTTATCCTAAATGCTCTTCTCATGCTTCCGTGGATCTCTCCAAGGTTCTCCTGTTTCCTTTCACAATCCAAAGGCATTTACATTAGGCCCATCTCAGCCGACTCTGGGCGCGGGCAGAGTACACCCTGGACGGCTCGCCAGGCCATCGCAGGGCAGAAACATGCTGACGGCTATGCAGCCTACTCTTGACGAAAATCAGCAATGGTTCT
>JBCNYH010000022.1:20634043-20645036 GCA_039654325.1 Tandanus tandanus | reverse complement strand
ATAGATAGATAGATAGATAGATAGATAGATAGATAGATAGATAGATAGATAGATAGATAGATAGATAGATAGAGACATAAAGTTAGAAAGACAGACAAATAAATATACAGAGAAAAAGACATACAGAGTTTGACCGTTATATCATTAGAGGCTGGTTAAACTGATAAACACTGATATTAAAAATGGACATATTATTTGCATCAGTGGAACTAAAGGTTCTTTAGGTCAGAATTTTTGCTTGTTTGTTTGTATATTTTTTTAACCAGACTATTGTTTTTTTCTGCAGGACAAAGCAGTCTCGACCTCGCCCAAATGTACGGTTCCCAGGAAATCTGTGATTTGCTTGAAAGAGCAAAAGGAAAGGAGACCAAAAAGTCAGGCAAAGGAATGACGCCAGCAAAAACCGGAGCCAAGGTCAGATTGACACTGAGGATGATTTCACTCACATGTACCACTTCTATTCTTATTCCTCAATACACTGTACTGATCTGTACCATACTACTGTATTTCAATACCATACCACGACATACAATAGGATGGGAAATATACCCTATGATACGTTCTGTTTATAGCAGGAGATTTTATTAAGTAGTCATTTTTAGTAGGAGGGGAACTCCACCTCAGAGTGGGTGGTGAGTTATTTTGACAAGGTATTTGGTACAGCACTAGCAGTTTGTAATACAGCCTCAGGCAGAAAAAAACACAGATGTGGAAGCATTCTATAGAAGACTCTACATGGCCTAGTATTTTACTTAGCCTTGTGTAGTTTGGTATGTGGCCTATAAATGTTTATTTATTGTTTTTTTGTTTGTGAATCCAAAACAGGAGAAGACACAGGACAAAAAGAAGGAAGTGATGGGCCTGGAAAGATGCATGATAGCTTTAAACCCAGAGCCTACAGACCACTGCATTACCCTTCGCTCAATAACAGTAAGTAATTGTTACTTAACTATAGACAGCATTTTTTCCATAATCACTGAAAACACATAATATATTTAGTTATCAAATTAGCAACAGCGGACTTCAGGCTCTCCTCAAACCTAGTGGAATTAAGCGAATCCACAAATGGATGGATGGAAATTAGCAATAGCCATAATCAGTAACTAGAAGCAGTTTGCTCTGAGGGTGGGCTGCCATTGTGGTAGCGCCTCTGTCACAGAGAGGCGCTACCACCATGGCAGCCCACCCTCAGAGCAAACTGATCACAGATTGTGTAGCATCACAAGGTGTGTAGGTCTGTTAGTAGGTGTTGATAGCCCCTCTGTGACATCATGACAGAATTTGTAGGTCATGTGACACACTGGTGAATCATAATGACAGAGGCAGACAGACAGAAACTAGGAGTTCAGCCCCCAGTAGAACATCGCTAAGTGGTCTACCCCATTACATGGGACATCCTGCAACAGGAAGCAGTGCGTAAAGCTCTGCGGGTGGGATGATGCGGGGGTATAAGTCAATAAGTAGAGTGTGTAGGTCAATCAGTGGGTGATGATGTCACTGAGAGGAGCAGTAGCAACACAGTGGCAGGGGACATTAAGATTAAGACATTAAGAGACAGAGACAGGGACAAGGAGTCTGGCCTCTGTTAGAGGACTGCTAAGTAGCCTATTCCATTATATTGGCGATCCCACAATAAAAGATAGCTTAAAGAGTACCGGTATTGGTCATCCTTACAGCATGATTTGTGCATAATATCGTTTAGATGATACAGAGCTTATTTGAACATAAATAATCATAAAAACAATCCTGTGGATTACTAGCGGGGGCTGAACCAACGTGGAGCAACCACTTCAGTGATGTGAACTCGTTGGGCCAGGTTGTCCAATTAAACAAGCATATCTACTCAGCAAGCAACATTTTAGGTGATAAAAAAATATAAGGTCATAACTAAAATTTGAAGTAAAGAAAATAAATAAATCAAAATAACACATGTATTTCCTATAAGTAATATTTAAAACTCCCTGCATACTAAAGGCTCTTACCTTTGAGCTTTGTCTTTGGCGCTGCTCCTTTTAACTTTTTATGAAGGAATTCCGTAGGAACAGTGTCCGGTTTTAGACACAAAAGCTTGGGCTTCGTGCCAAGCAGTTCTGCCTGGAAGCCATGCCGATAGCAGGTCGGGTTGAAGTGGTCTTCACAGTCTCGGACAGAATTGTGTCCGAAAGGAAACGTTTTGAGAGTATGGCCTGTGCCGATGTTATGCAGCCAACACTTTGCCAACTTGGCTTTCCTGTCATCAGTTGGTTTAGGAACACAAAAGAAATGTTTTCCATGATTTCTGCACTTGATTGTGCAGCCATATGCTCTGCACTCTGCCATTTTCCTGGCGACACTGCTCAGCACTGGATGATAATGTGTTATCTTAGACTGGTATCTGCTGCACGATTGCTGATGCGATTTAGGAAAAAAGAGAAACAAGTCAAACATTTTACTTTTTCTGATTTATTGCCTTAACAATCTAACAATTTGTAATGTATTTAAATCTTGAATGTGTGTGTGTGTGTGTGTGTGTGTGTGTGTGTGTGTGTAGTTATGGGGAAAGATGGTGGTAGCGTCCCATGAGCTTGAGCTGAGAAAATCAGAGAGGGAGACCCGTTTCGCAAACGAGGGGAAGTTGGTGACCACGACATCATCTCTGCAGGAGAAGTCAAAGAAAAAATCCAAGAAATCTTAATCATAAACAATAGTACACACGTCTTGTTCTGCAGCTTGTAACTTGATATACTGGAAAATAAATAACAATTATTTGTTGAAGGCAGGTTTTCCCAGGGATCGACATTTCATCTCGGGGACTCAGCAACCAATGCATCATCCATCACTTTAAGCTGAATCAATAAAGAAATCATTATGAGAACCAACAAATGCTGTCTGTCAAAGCACAAGTTCGTAACTGGTACAGAAAACAAATCACTGCAATACTGTAATAAATATATGAATTTATTCAGTAGAACATGCATTATGAAAATGTTCCGTCGTGTACAGTATAATAGTCAACGTAATCAGCACATTTAGAGAAGACCTTGAAAGGATAAGTAAACATGGGGTTTTGAGGTTTGTCTTCTATGTCGGGTGTTTTACTTCACTTCTGGATTGTTTTGCAGGAGATATTCAGCCTGAAACAACACAGATAATAAGAAAACAATGTTTCTATACTGCTGTCTGTTCAATCACAGTACATTTGGCTTGTGGATTTTTAGGTGATTCTGCAACAAGGCACAGTAAACTACATAAGAAGGAAGAGAGGGAGAGAACTCAGAGATCACAAACCTCTGCCAAGCTCAGCAACTCTCCATATGGGCCAAAATGTCAAAAATAGTCATCTCACAATCTTAAAGAATCCTTTAAAAAATCTCCAAATTTTAATGCAGTACTTTCTTGTCCAAAGCCGCATCTCTGATAGAAATTTTTTATAAAAATTCACACATAACGTTGTGTGTAATCTTGCTAACAAATACACAGACGTAACCAAAAACTTAACCTTCTTGGCAGAGGTAATAAGAATAACACAACATTTTCTATACAAGCCTTTTCCAAACTGGCTGTTGACATGCATAGCTGATATATTTTACTGTTTATACAACCATGAAAACCATAAAATAAACTAAGGCATAAGCACAGGCAGTGACTACATGGGTAATGCTTTTTTTTAACATATACTGAGCATAAACTAAACACAAAGCCAGTGTGCACAATCAGGCAACATGCATGTCTGCTGGATGCGGTGTACTCTGGGTAGAGTAATGCAGACGCATTGGCAACTTAGCAGGATTCCATAAAATCCATATATATATATATATATTTTTTGCAAGGTAGCTGGGGAACACTCAATACTAATGAGAAAAGTGCTCTTGGATTGATATTTCACTATGATGATTAAGGTTAGAGTTAATACAAATAAACTAGCTATGATTGCTAAAAGAGTTGTTGGAGAATGCAAACCTCTGCCAAGCTGAAAAAATAACAGAAAGCACACAGCACCCTCTGCTGGACCTGCTATAATACCACACTTCTTAAAAAAATTGTCCTTTCAAAAAAGAAGCCTTTAAAAAATTCCAGGATCCAGAATTTTATCGGGATCACCTTCAAAATCTCATGGAATCTTCCTTGAGCCATACTCCATGAAAAAAAATGTATCAAAAACTGTTCATAACGTTTTGAGTAAAGTTACTACCAAACAGACAGACAAAAAAAAAAAAAACTAATGCCGACAAAAACTCTCCATGGCATAGGAAACAACGGCAAAACCATGTGGTGAAACACAATGCATTAAGTAGCCAGTCCAGTAGCACTTTTCTCATGAATATTGATGAGATTTCCTGACACAAATTGAACTCTGAGCATCACTATCACCACCAACATTCTTCATAAACTGTAACATTTAACACTTCATTGTAGGCCTGTTTAAACTATTTAATCATTTGTATGCTGCTTACAGTGGCATATATTTAATATGGAAATATAGAGAACCGGGCAGCATGGTGGCGTAGTGGTTAGCATGTCTGCCTCACAGCAAGAAGGTCCTGGGTTCGAGTCCCGTTCTCTGCAAGGGTGTTTCTGTGTGCAGTTTGCATTTTCTCCCAGTGCTTGTATGGGTTTCCTCCAGGTACTCTGGTTTCCTCCCACAGTCCAAAGACATGCTCATTAGGCTATAATTGGCTGTTCGAAAATTGCCCCTAGGTATGAGTGTGTGTATGAATGGTTGTGTGCATGTTGCCCTGCGGTGGACTGGCGAGATGTTCAGGATGAACCACGTCTTTGCCCAAAATAGGATTAAGCGGTTCGGAAGAATGAGCGAAAGAAAACAGATGAATATAGATAACTGATATATTTGTCTAATGTTACTGAAGGATGACTATCAAAGAAAACAATCTCAGCACTCTTATGCAAAGTGCATGAAATACCGTAAGTTTGCTAATATAATATAATCACTGTAATCACCAGTGTATCGTGAGGCAGTTTTTATCATATAGAGATGATTGAAGAGATGATTAGAGTATATGAATGAATGATATACAAGAACACTATCACAGCTAAAATGTAAGAAAACCTACCAGGAACTGTATTGGATCTTCTGGTCGGAGCTCACAGATCTCAAGGCAGCCCCGAGTCAAAGTGGGCAACACGGTGTTCATCAAATCTTCCCGGAGAAAAGCTGAATCTGACATCAATAGTGCCTCTTCCTGTCGCCTCTCTTCCTCCAGATATCTCTTCTGCCATAAATAACAGCAATAGCATGAACATTTCACAAAATGCTTCATTACATAGCAATAAGTATAAAAAGTATAAATGGATTACATCTGAAGCATGAACCTAGGTTGGAGTATACTGCATGTTCATACCCATTCCTCCTGTTTCTGTGCCCTCTGCTCCTCTTCTTCCTTTTCACGCTGTAATTCAGCCCGACGTGCGGCATCCTTTTCAGCCAATCGAATTTCTGCCAGCCTCCTCTCTTGCTCCATGTCCTTTGTGGTGGAGCCGTAGTTCCTCTCCTTACCCACACTCTCAATCACTTTCGCCATCATCATGATATCATGACAGTTATCACTTTTTACCTCTAGAACGGAGCAGTAAGAAAAGGGGGTTACAGTATTGTTCCTTCTGCTGTTTACAACATAAACTGCAATGCAAAGAAAACACTATGGGGGTGATCACACTAGAGGTGCAAGAGAAAAGCACTTTTCATTCTCAAAATGTTCTCAAATTTGTCTCACACCATTCGTGACATCGCATTTAGGTCGCCTGGTTCATGGACTCATTGCAAAAAATGTCAAAGGAATGTTGCGAAACGAGGCTCTGATGCGGAGTAGACTCAAACTCTATTCAAACAGTCCGCAATGTCGTAAGAAGGTCGCACAGTTGTCGTGTTGCTCGCAAATTATTCGTTTTTAATTTGCAAGGAAAATGGAGACTTCCACGTGGAAAGTTTGAGAAAAGTTTAAGACTTGCTGGCATCTGCCATATTCCATGTATTTTGTCATTCGTATTTTATTTGCGTTTGGTTCATGCTAATAATGCAGTTTGAGAACAAAAAGCAAACAAAATGTGACTGATTTACGACAGCTTTTTTTTGCCAAACATCCGCAAACCAATTGCAAACTACTCACAAATCAGTCGCAAATTCTCGTGCGACTTTCGCACGATACACAGATTCAAGCCACAAAATATTCGCTTGTATGTGGAGTCGCAAAACATTTTGACGTGAATTTCAAAATTCGCAAAAGAAATCGCAAAAATATCAGTTCGCATCAGTCGTGTTTCTATCGCACCTCTAGTGTGATCAGCCCTAACAAGCTGCCAGAAATCTTTCCCATTTCTCTGACTCCAACGTTACTGTTGTAACTGCAGACAAGTAATAGAGGAAAATCCAACAGTAAGTAAGACTTGAACCACTAGAAATGATTTTACATGTTTCTGGAAATGCTACTGGACCATCATGGTTCTTCTCTCAGCTTGTGTTTGACTGGTTTAAAATCTGCTGACAGTTTAACTTCTTGTTATTTACAGACTACCATTCTCTGTAAATGGAGGTGCAGGGTCATCCATGAAGAGACCACTCCCATTGCATCCAAAAAAACTGTATACTGCTTTATTAACTACAGTATATTGTAACTACAGTACAGACATTGACGATGCCATTGCTCTTTAGGCATTGGTTTTAAAGATTTTAAGAGGGGACCGCCAAAAAAGAGTTGTTGATGTTCATCTGGCTGGGAAAGATCTTAAAACCATTTGCAAAGAGTTTGGACTTCCATCCATCCACAGTTAAACAAATGTAGGAATTCAAGACCATGGTTAAGCATGCTTCCAGGAGTAAACAATTAGTAAAGATCACTCCAAAAGCAAGGTGTGTGATAGTCTGTGTGCTATCCCAGGGTAGGAACCCAGGGTAAATTCTAGCCTCTTTCATTTTAGCTGATCAGGACTATGGTGTGCGTGGCAAGGTACCAAGAACTGTTGCTTTGACACATACCTATATGGTGAGGCTGAATCGCCTGTTCCTCAAAGTAATCAAGCACAGTTTCATCATCGGAATTGTTTTTTCTGTAGGTGGCCAAATGTGAAAAGTAGTTCGCCATAGAGTATGACGTCCCCTGCACCATACTCTCCGGCAGGTTCATGACACGTTCCTTAAGGAACTCATCACTGGCATCCAGATAGAAGACAAACTCTAAACACAAACACATAAACTGTTCAGTTAGCATAACCAGCACTGGATAACTCTTTGTATTTGTATTGCCATAAATATACACACCTGGGGTGATTTCTTTATTATTCAGGGGAATTTTTAACTGCTCGTCTTTAGCTTGCTCGACGTCAGCTGCATGAAACACCAGAGAACATTAAAACCAAATGGAATAAATTAAAGATTGTTAAAATAAAACAAAATAAAACGTTATTCCACCTACCACCAAATAGCTCTTTAGCTTGACTGTACGTTTTCGGAAAGCCGTCCAGGACAAAACCTTGATTCTGACAGGGTTTCGTCTTCAGTTTTTCTTTCATGAATTGAATTATATACTGCTCATCCAACCGGCCTGAAGAAAGAGATAATACACATCTGTTAAAGTTTTCAAGTACTGATTTATGGTTTAGTTGAAAAAATTCTCAAATCTCTCACCTTTTTAAGTGACAAAAATATACTCATTATGTCGTATTTCTCACAGTCACAGTCTCTAATATCCCAAAAACCAGCCAAGCTCAGCTTTCCCAAAAGCATAAAGCGTGAAGATGATGAAAATAAGATTTACATTCCATCTCTTCCCCTCTCCCCACCAATTAATTTTGGTTTTTACAATGCTTTCGGGAAATTGTTATTTGGCTCATGTGAAGTAGCAGCTAGAATTATGTACTCTGTCTCTATTCAAATTCATTTTCAACCTTTATTATCAGCTTTATGATCATTACTGAATAATTTATAGTAGCTACCAAATATTAAATCAAAAGAGGAAAAATAGACCACAGGGTTCCAGATACTTCTGCCAGCAGGACCATTTGACAAGTCAATGTAAAAAGTGACCTTATGAACTAGAAACAAGGTCAAGGCGAACCATATACAATCCAACCCTATTCACCCCTGAGGGGGACCCTTATACCAAATTTGGTAATCCTATGTCATTTCCTGCCAATGTTTTCACACTAACAAATCGCATGGACGGATGGACAGAACCCATTTCTATAGCTTCCATTCCGCTCATGTTCGGTGACAGGGCTGGCAGGGTTTAATCTTAGACACATCAGTAAAATCCCCATCACACCCAGCCACATTCACACTATGCCATAAAAAAAAAGATGGATACAGTAAGTACTTTTACAGCGAAGTAGGAACACCATAGAAACCAATTAGGACGTGGTATGGTCTCCATGGCTGTGGAGAAAGTAAGGGCAAGGTGAAATCAGGGACACAATAGGAAGTTAACAAAAGCAGTGCATAAAAAAATCTCTGAGGGTGGGACGTCCCAGGGTGGTAGCATCACCGAGTTTGTAGGTCAATCAGTAGTAGGTCATGTCAGAGAGACAGGAAGGCAAAGAGACAGAGGGACACGGAATCCAGTCCCTGTAAGAGCATCGCTAAACAGTCATGGGACATCCCACAATAAGGATGTAGTGACAATAGCATTAGCATAGTAATATAGCTAAAACATAGTAAGGACTTCATTGGTGTAGTACAAGCGTAGCACAGACTTGTTTAACGTAAAGTGGGCACATCACATTTCATGCCAATGCTCATCTGCCTTAAGTTTAGGCTATAATTCCTACTGCACATAAATATAGGAGAGTTTGCTTATTACCTTTATTTTTTTCCATATTCTTTGTCAGTGTCATGTAATACTCCTGTGTTTCATGTGATTCATCATCTGGGTCCTTTTCTATCTCCTCCATGCGGACACGTGACTCCTGAAGCAGAAAAAAAGAAATTTTAAATCCTGGTGCTCACTGAGCAAAGCCTGTTAAGGTTTCTTTTTTTTTTCTTTTATTTATAAATACACTAGCATAGCACATACAAGGTTAGCGAGAGTCTCAGCGATAGTCTCTTTGAGTTTTACATGGTGCAGTTTGTAGTGCTTGCATATCTTTTCAGCTATGGTGCTTTTCCCAACAGCAGGAGGTCCTAAGATACAGATGCGAATAGGCTGGGGGGAAAAAAGAATCAATCAATCAAACAATCAATCAATCAATCAATCAATCAATCAAATCTATTAGTGGAGCTCCCATGCAGAGCATCACAGTCATAGAACATGGCTTGGATGGGTGTTCTGTGTCCTGTCCAGTGGCCGTGCGTGCCCCAGTAACCCAGTAAGGCTACCACGTTGCTAAGTTGATGCTGATTGGGTGTTATGTGCCACTGACTTTCGTGACGAGGGGCATCATCACCACTACCATGGCAGCCGCAGCTGAGCTGTACGCCTGGCTGCTCAGTCGTCACAGTCCATCATCCTGGCTCGGTGATGGTGGCTGCTCTCAAGTCCCTCATAAGTGTTTTAATGGAAGTTGTTGAGAGGCGACCGTCAGTCAAGTGACCATGTGATAGACACCACAGTCCAAGCTAGCTAACAGAGAGTGATGATGACGGTAGCACGTCATGATATCGGTAGCAATGACTGGAAAGTCCAAGCCTCCTATATTCGATCTTATCGGATAGGGATGGAATGCCAGCATAGATTGGTAACCCGATACTATGGCGCAGTGGTTAGCATGTCTGCCTCACAGCAAGAAAGTCCTGGGTTCAGTTCCCAGGCTCAGACGTTTCTGTGTGGAATTTGCATGTTCTCCTCATGCTTGTGTGGGTTTCCTCTGGGTGTTATGGTTTCCTTTCACAGTGCAAAGACATGCACATTAGGCTAAGTGGCTGTTCCAAATTAAGCCTAGGTGTGAGTGTGAATGATTGTGTGTGTGTTGTCTTGCGATGGTCTGGCGAGCTGTTCAGGGTGTACCCCACCTTCGCCCAGTGTCAGCTGATAGACTCCAGCCTCCCTGCATCCCTAATAGGATTAAGGTAAGGTAACGCAAGTCTGTTGGACTTTTTACACCTGAGCCTACTGGCTCAGCAGGCTGCAGCTTATCCCTGGTTTCTGTAGTGTAAAGCAACTAGGAGTTCAACTTCTCTTGGCTAGTCCATCATGATGGACTGGATACCTTTCCAGTTTTTTTTTACTGTAGGATTACTGTAGGGTAGTAGGATTAAACAGTTTGTCAAATGATTGAGTGGGTAAGTATTAGTTAATTATTAATGACGAAACTGAAACCTAAAAACTTGCAAAGAATTAAAAAAAATAATTAACTCAGGTAGACAGAGACTTGCAAATAAATAAATGTTTGTGGAGCAAACGCTAAAATCAGAAGCTTGACAGAACATGAGCTCATTAAACAGATAATTAAACAAGAGACAAGTGATTCAAATGAAAACGGAAACCAGTAAGGCAGTAAAAAGCAAACACAGACTCGGTCATCTATCAGTAGACATCTATCAGGAGCTCCGCTTTTAGGGAGGGTTTGTATCTATACTATACTACTGTAATATGGACACATTTATGTATTCATTGGAAGAATAGTCGCACTCTGGCAATCACTCACCAGCAGGCCACGGGAAAGCTTGTATTCTTTCACAATTTGGTTGATGCTCTTAACAATACCACTCTTTGAAACCCAGTTCATGCGGAAATTCTCTTTCCCGATACTGTCCTTCAAAACAATGGCTTCCATTCGAAGGTTGATGAACAGATGGTCAATTTCTGATTGCTGAGAAACAAACAAGAGCAATACTCTTAAAAGCACATCTTAAAGTACTTATGTGTTAGCCATTATCAACCAGCTAACAAAATCCTACTTCCAGTTACTATGGCAAACTGCACTAATTTTGCAAATGCGTCAAGTCTATTATTGTAATTAAAGTAATTCATTCATTCATTTTCTGAACCGTTCATTCATTCATTCATTTTCTGAACCGCTTATTCCTAATTAGGGTCGCGGGGAGGCTGGCGCCCATCTCAGCCGA
>JBCNYH010000022.1:20613738-20625802 GCA_039654325.1 Tandanus tandanus | reverse complement strand
ATTTAATAAGAATATTTCATTCATTCAGATCTAGGATGTGTTATTTTAGTGTTCCCTTTATTTTTTTGAGCAGTGCACATTCTGCTACAGTCTGCTTTTATAAAGCTAGTCAGAGATCATTTCTTCAACAATGATTGTAGGAAACATGGGTCGCATGGCTTCATGGTTGCCTGACATTCTTTAGAAATAAATCCAAAATTCCTCCATTATGTTGTCTAACTTGGAGCCAGAGTCTCTGTGATAGAGCCAAAGACAGGTACTCCTACTCATTCCATAGGCCCCACCTCCTTCTCCCAATATCAAGGTCCAGTGCATCACTGAGGCTTTTAAGCTGTGTCCACACAGGGAGCAACAAGCGACAAGCGAATTGCTTTGCTGCTGAACTGCACCCAAAATCGCTTATTTTACACAGTCTACGAAAGCGAAATAGAAAAGATTTTGGGGCACTCAGTGTTTGGTGGCATTTCTCAATCAATGGTATGTTTAAGCTCAGATTGGTAATCTCTGAGTTGCATTGCATGAAAGTTCAGCTCAGTTGAACTTCGTTGCCGCCCACTTCATGTTGCTTTAGAAAGTTCCGCCTCTCGTCACTCATTTTGCTGGCAATCACTGATCTTGCATGGTTGCGTGTTGCTCAGTGCTTCTTGTGTAGATGCAGCTTTAGTCAATTAATTCTGGAGCATTCTTATGATACAGTAGAATAATGTTATAAAAGCTAATTATTTTTTGACAAAAAAAAAATGCAGATAAGCACAGGGAAAAGTAACTTCAAATTAGGCACTATAGATGGACAGACAATTAGAATGGTCAGACTGTTTTGTCATTAAAATACATCGAGAAGGGCGGGGCTAAAATTGTAGCCAGTCAGCAAGAGCACTAGACCTACGGTGGCTTCATGTTTTAGACGTGTTGAGGTTTCAGCATGCTGTCCATATTTTCGAGAGGCAGTGGTTTTACCCATCATATTCAGAGTGCCAGTATTTGTGAGGGTTTTTTGTAAGGAAGACACCTAAAATGTGTGTTTTTGAGTATTGCGATATTGTATTGATGCATGTCAATGTAAACTAATCTAAACTGTCTATGCATGGAGATGTTTTAAATAATTCAGAATGTCCTGGCGTAAATGTGATGTAGGCTTGCCATGGGCGTTTCCTGGATGGGTGGGTCATGGAGAGAACTGGCCTTATCACTTTCCTGATATTACTGCATCTTATGTTGTGTCCTGGATTACTGGAGCGAAGAAATACCATGACCTGGACATTGACTATGTTGGGGTAATTATTATTTAGAACTTTCATAAGGAAAGTTTGAGCAAGCTGAACTTTGGTGCACTGCATTGTTGTAATAATGTGAAACTGTTCATAATGATTGTTGTTTAACAAACGTGACCACTGTCAGCCAATAAGGTTTCAGCAGGCATTTCATTCATTCATTCATTCATTTATTTGCCAAACTGCTTAATCCTACTAGTGTCATGGGGAGGCCGGTGCATATCCCAGCCGATGCTGGGCGAAGGCAGGGTACACCATGAACAGCTCACCAGACCACTGCAGGGTGACACACACACACAACCATATACACTCACACATAGAGGCAATTTGGAACAGCTAATTAGCCTAACGTGCATGTGTTTGGACTGAGGGGAAAAAACGGAGTATCTGAGACCCACGCAAGCACAGAGAGAACATACAAACTCCACATAGAAATACCAGAGGGAAACGAACCCAGGACCTTCTTGTTGTGAGGTGGATGTGGTATTCACTACGCCCCTGTGCCCCCTATCAGGCATTTCACATTTTTAATAATGAATTACCACCCAGAATAAATAATAATAATAATAATAATAATAATAATAGTAATGTTTGATCATTTTTAGGCAATGGAAACCAAAGTTTTCATACACTGGGCTAAAAAATATAAATGCAACAAGCTGGATGTAAAAATGTATTTGTTTACTTGCTTACATACTTAATTACTTACTCTCTCATTCACTCTTTCAATCCCTCATTTATTGTTGCCATGTAAATTTTAAATCATACATTTAGTGTATTTATTAGTTGCATGATAATGAGAAGGAAAAATACTTTTATCCAGAAAGTTACCCTTTGTCATTTTTTTTTATTATTTTGTTTCATTTATTGAATGATTTACAATTTATATAACAGCAATAAATATGTGAAAAGAAATAAATAAACAAGTCAACAAACAAACAAAGAAATAGTTAAATAAGTATTTCTGTTTACATTCGGAAAACGCGAGTGGAGCTCGATGCATTACTAACCATTTAGAGTTGATTTTCGTGGTTGTCCGTCCGCTGTGTCTGTGCATTGCAGTTGTCAAGAATGTTGAAACCAATCTATGTTTAATATAAAAATCAGCTTTTGTTTTTGAAAAGTTTTTGTAAACTGAAAAACATCCAAACAACAACAAATTAAAATTATTTTGCATCTGCTCCTGCTTAAGGGAGTGTCACCATTTGGGCAAATGCAGTAGGGATCACAGTGTGACGAAATGAGAAACAACGTGCAGACAGCTCTCTCTCTCTCTTCCTCCATCCCTCTCTCTCTCTCCCCTTCTCTCCCTCCCTCTCTCTCTCTCTCTTCCTCCCTCTCTCTCTCTCTCCTTCTCTCCCTCCAACTCTCGCTCGCTCGCTCGCTCGCTCTCTCTCGCTCGCTCGTAAGCTAAGCTACACTGCACCTGTACACACACACACACACACAGACACACACAGCACGCTTAGTATATTTAAATGAGCCTTTATCAAGTTTATTCTTTTAATTTACATTAAAGCAAATAAACATGGGTCTAGTTTGTACTCGTGCTGCATACCCAACATCGCGCAACGTTACAAGAAGTGCACTTATGAGGGCACCGTATCATTAAAACATGCTATCGGAAGCACCAGGACAATTTGGGATGAAGCCTAATAGATGCCAGACACAAAAGGGGAAAAAGCATTGCAATACAAAAACAAAAAATACATGCACACTTACTCTAAGTTCCATGCTCTGTAACTCAAGTGAGAGTAAATGACTAGCAAGCGCAGAGTCAGGTGCATGCAGGCATATATATATATATATATATATATAAACTATTTTTCTATCCATATGCACTCATGCTTGTTTTCCTAAGCCTTTCTGGTTTTAAAGGGGTCGAGGATAGACGGGTACAGATTTGGCCATACTAAGCCATATTTCTAAATTGTAAACCCAGAACTTATAAAAGTTATTCATGTATCATTACCCATGCAGAGATAAAAATTCTAAAAGTGCATCAGTGCAGTAATAAACACAACTCACATAGACCTTATGGGGAGCTCTGCTTTTTTTGTCCAGTGTCTGAAAATTTGGTTTCCATTTGTTAAAATGAACTATTATTATTGTTATTATTATTATTATTATTATTATTATTATTAATATTATTATTATTATGATTGATTTGTTTTTTATTTGCACACAGATATGGAATGAAAGGAGTTTTAACAGCAAATATATTAAGGTAAGTAACTCGCTGCAATTCCAGTTGTGTATCAAGCAGCAGCATTTGTGTGTATTTTATTTATTTATATTTAGTGATTATATGAGGTTAAATGATTCCAGATTTTCTAGTTTGAGAATTGTGAGGGGGGGGGGGTTATTTTTTGTTTTTTGTTGTCACTAATGGTGTAAAAGGTTTTCTCTTTTTTGCTTTCCATCATCAGGTCCTGCGCTACACTCTGGATAAGAAGGGTTTGGAGAGAGTCAAAATCATTGCCAGTGACAATTTGTGGGAGCCAATAACACTTCTAGTTCTTCTGGATTCTGAACTCCGGAGTGCCGTGGATGTGCTTGGGTAAAATACATGCACTCATGTTATCCTTTAACCAAACATAGATGTTGTTGGTATACAAGACCTGAATGGTGTGTGTGTGTGTGTGTGTGTGTGTGTGTGTGTGTGTGCGCGTGTGTGTGGGTGTGGGTGTGTGGTGTGCGCTTTTGACTTGTAGGGCTCACTATCCTGGAACAGTTACGGTTCCTGAAGCCTTGGTCCTGAAGAAGCAGTTGTGGTCTTCTGAAGACTACAGCACCTTCAATGATGATGTGGGAGGAGGCTGCTGGGCACGAATACTCAACCGGAACTACGTCAACGGCAGGATGTCTGCGTATGTCTTCTTCTTAAGCAGTCATTACAAGAAAAACAAACAAACACATATCTCAAAGAAAAACAAAATAATAAGTACACTCTTACATTGATCACAGTTTCAGGTCTATAAATTTTAGCTTCCAGATTAGGTACCATTTGAGTAGAACCTCCTGCAGGTGGAGAAGGAACCTGTCTTAAAGAAACTTTAAGTTCAATATGATAGTGTAAAAATATTTCATCATAACCTTAAAATAGGTTTATATGAGGAATAATATATACACTATGCTGTTCATTACCGTGAACTAAAACCAGACAGTGTGGTTCAGACCCCTGTGTTTCACGGAGGGATCTTGAATCGCTCTGAAGGGGTTTATTTTGCAATAATAAACAATAAAATATTTTGTTCTCCATTATGCTGCTCATTACACATATTCATTTAAAATTAATTTTTATTGATTTAAAGACGGTTTTTATAATTTTAAGAAATTGTTTCTTGATTTTATTTTTTTTTTGTATTGTTTTAATAATTTATTGATTTGTTTTCTGGGTTTTTTTTTTTGTCTCTGCTCTGCTAATGATGTGCAATAATCCTGTATACCTTGTAATAGTTTTCTATTATTTTATAGAACAGTATTCTATTAAAAATAGCTAAATGCTTTTGACCAATTAGAATCAAATATTCTAATATAATACGTTTTTTAATAATGTTATATCAAGATAAATAGTATATCATTGCTTGTCATAACATGGCATGTTGGAATAACATGAGTCTTGTTAAAACATGAAACCATCTTATTACAGTAAATGCTTTGTGTTATGACGTGATACAGATTTTTATTTATTTTTTGGTTGGGTGCGGCTCCCGTAGGGCAGTGGTGGCTCAGTGGTTATGGCTTTGGCTTACTGATCCAGAGGTTGGGGGTTCAAGTACCACCAAGCTGCCACTGTTGACCCTTGAGCAAGGCCCTTAGCCCTCAATTACTCAGTTGTATAAAAATGATAAATGTAAGTCACTCTGGATAAGATAAGATAGATAAATAATAAAGCCAAACAATGCAAATTTTCCTTGTAACTAGTGCCCTCTTGTGGACAGTGTTCTGTATCCAGCTAGTCAGAGTTGTTGTGTTTATAATCATCATTACTCTAAACAGTACTGTAAAAAAACTAAAACAGAGTTTTAAACTAAAGAAAATCAATTTTATAACTTTGATTTAGGTCTTTTTGAAGACGGCATACATTTTCTTTTGTCTCTGATCTTCTAGTCTGAAGCATCTTACTTCAGAATAACTTTAGGACATCTGAGCAGGATACTCCCATTAAAGTTGCATTTAGTTGGTTGGTTGGTTTGTTACTTAGCTAGCTGCATAATTTGTGTATGGAATCAGAATTAGTTATAAATTTTGTTAGAAGGTCCAATACCATGCGGTGTTATTTAATTAGCTTAAATGTTAATAAGCTTTGTAGTATCATAGGGAGAAAAAAAAAATCATTATCATCTGTCTTGCACAAAATGCTTCACTGTCACTTTTGAACTGTTGTAGCATATAATAATTTTATGCACTAAAAAGTATGGAGATGATTGAAATATTAATATTATATTAATAATAATGAAGACTGTTTGTGTCATTCTTGTTAGCACTATTTCCTGGAACCTGGTGGCCAGTTACTATCAGGATCTTCCATTTGGTAGAGATGGACTGATGACTGCTCAAGAGCCATGGAGCGGAAATTATGTTGTGGAATCTCCTATATGGATCTCCGGTGCTTTATAATACACTTTATTTCTTAGAAGTAAAAATCAGCTGAAAATGAAGGCAAGTTTCTCTGAATACTTAAATGTTGTCTTCCAGCCCACACCACACAGTTTACTCAGCCTGGATGGAAATATTTGCAGACAGTAGGTCACCTGGCGTACGGTGGGACGTATGTTGCTTTGACGGATCTGAATGGAAACCTGACTATAGTAATAGAGACCATGGTAAAATATACTTTTTTTGGATATATGAGGATATTAATTTACCTTAAATGATAGCTTATGCATTTGTTTCTCTTTTTTGTATTTCCTTTCCAGAGCCATGATCACTCCGTGTGCATACGGCCTCCTCTGCCTCACTATAAAGTCACGCCACAGAAAGCGACTTTCTCTTTAAAGGGGTCCTTTGTATGTATCAGCAAACATTCAAGCATTTGCATTATATCATATCATATATCATATCAATTCTGTTTTGCGTGCAGGCCTCAGTTAGTGAACTGCAAGTGTGGCATTCGAAGTTTGACTTCAAGACAAAAAAGCCAGTCTTCTTTCAAAAACTCAGTCCTTTAAAGGTAATTTAATTTAAATATCATTAATACAATTGTTTGGTTTGTTTTGATGGAGCAAATATCTTCAATCTTTCTAGTAAACTTAGTCCATCAGCTCAGGTTTGGGTTTTTTTTGTACTGGAGCTAATGAACAAGTAGCTTCAAAACACTACTTTTCTGAAACTTTTATTTTCTTATCAACAATATGTAAGTGAATGGTATTGGTCAGATTATATTTTTACTATTTATTATTACTGTATATATTTTGCTTAATATACTTATTTTATATTATTTTACTTTTAAAATTCAACTTAAAAAGCCTTTAACTATTAAGTGGTTGTCCGTTTTTCCATTAGTCATTCATAAGTATAAAAAATACAATTAACACTCATGAACCAGTCAATTTCTGTAAAAATACATAAATGGTATGTTTTACCAAAAAATAAATAAATAAAAACCATCCCATTGCTACCAAGAATGCCAGAATTTCTGAAGCTTAAATTTAGCCAAGGAGTACTGGAAGTCCTTGCTGATGTGAATATGGTGAAACTTAGTGTCAGCTTTGAACAAGACAAAACTTTTAATGTAGCAAGTCATTGCACAGCTGTGAAGGCAGCCTTCTTGGATTATCTTTCTTTCTTTATTTCTTTTTGTATGTATTTGCTCTATCTAAATCTGAAAGTTCTACAGATGATGATGATTATGATGGTATGGATATGGTTTAATCTGTCTGGTAATAAACTTGGAAAAAAAAACTGAGATGCAGGTAATGATATTTTTAATTAACTGGACAGTTTATGGAACAGAATATGTTTTGCTACTTTTTAGCTACAGCTATGTAGGTGCTATGCAACTCTAAAGAAGCAAACGCCAGACTCCTTGATACTGTTTAATGATTTGCTACATTTGCACTGCATTCTAGACAGCTCTCTGAAAGTTCCAAAGTCTAAAAAGTTGAATTTACATATCAATTCAGATATACAAAGTACAATCAAAAATGTTTCAGGATTGGTCTGAGTGGCACTGGTGCTTCAAGAGGCACAGGATGTTATTGGAGGTCAATGTTATGCCCCCTTGACACACCCCTAGGAAATGCCCCACAAAACACCTCATTGCTTCATTGCCTTAGGCTTGCCAAAGCATTTCAAGGATCTCCACTGCTGGTTTGTTTACTCCCGAGAACTCCCCTTTTCCACTACCGAGTTTAAATCAGAATTTAATGTTTGCTCTGTAGTCTGTAGTAAAATTGTAAATCATGTGTGTTGGTGCCATAAAAAAAGGTATGTAAAACTGGTCTCAATGTTGAAAATGTGATGTAATGGAGCATATTCTCTCACAAGATCTGTGTTCCACACCAAACAGTCTTTAAAAATTTTGATCACAACCTGTAACGTCCTGTAATGAAATTTGCCCATCACAGGTATCTAATGGGACCTTCAGCTTCGACCTTGATGTTGATGAAGTGTACACAATAACCACCATTACTACAGGATATAAAGGCAGTTATCCAGAGCCTCCTCCCTCCGCTCCCTTTCCTAAAAAATATTCTGATGACTTCAACGTCAGTACGTGGTCATGTGTTTGTCTTGTTCATTTATAGCTTTGCATACAAGTTCAGTTGTCACAGAAGTGTCCATTTGCTATATTTAATTTATGTATATTTCTTGAATTAAAGATTACTTGTTATCCATTTGGGGCTAAGTTGAATGTGGGAAAACAAGTCCACAAAAACAGTGTAACCAAGTGCTAAAGACTCCTTCCAGTAATGATAAATAAAGATCTTTCAAGAAGAGCTGTTGCTATAGCAGTGTAGTATATTTATTCCAGTTGTGTGCTCTTCCACTCCTTTTTCTTATAGAACACCCAGACTTCTCCGAGGCGCCACACTTTGCTGATCAGACCGGCGTGTTTGAATACTTTGTGAACCTGACGGATACCGGCGCTCATGTTTACACACTGCGTCAGGTGCTCACTCAGTGGCCAATCACATGGGCAGCAGATGCAGCTCAAACCATCAGCATCATCGGCGATTATTCCTGGTGTGTACTGGCCATTTTTAAAGTGTTTTCCTCTTTTGTACCATAGCAGTTTGCCTCTAGCTTGCCACCTGATTAGTCAGGACTGGTGTTTAAAAGTTTGTGAAGCCCAGGCCCAGATGCAGCAAAACAGGCCCAAACCATGGCACTACCACCATGTATTACGGATGCCCTAAGGCTTAACTATTGTCTCTTCCATCTACAAGACTTTCCCAAAAGTCTTCTGACTTTCATCTTGCAACTGCTGTTTAAGTACCTCCTTTGAGAATAATTTTTTTTCACAGGCAGAACATGAGCATTTCTTGTGAAGTATACATGGAGCATGAGAACACCGGTGGTGTGTTTGTGGCGGCAAGAGTGGATAAAGGAGGAGGATCGATTAGGAGCGCGCAGGGAATCTTTTTCTGGGTGCTCGCTGATGGAACATACAAAGTCACCAATGACCTTGGTAAGAAGCTGGGGGAACACATAATTTTCTTTGATCATATATCTCCTTCGTTTCCGTCTTTAGCCATGTGGGCATTTATTTGCCTTCTTCACATGATCATAAGCATCTCATATATTGTTTGTCTACATCCAGAAAATCGGTATACAGGCTAGGGATAATATTGCCCTCGTTTGTTGCTTCTGCAGATGTGTTCATGATGCAACACAGGACAGTATGGGCAGTTATGAATGTGAACTGTCAAGATCTGATATAATTTAAATTTGATTCTACAAAAAAATGTGATTCTACAGTTCGCTTGTTAAGTCTGATGTTAGTAGCAATTTCTGGGGCCCAGCACTGTTTCAGGAACTCCTGGGGACATTACTTGACTTTCTTTCTAAATTTGGCAAGTTTTTAGAGCCCTTTAGGAAGTTTAATAGCAGCAAGACACTAGTCTTTTCAGCGATTATCCTGAACTTGATAAACCTCTTCAACTTACAAAACAGCCGCCATTATATGAGTTTAAAAAGTAGGTTTACTCGACTTGCACTGTAAAGCATGCCTAGCGTTTGCATCCAATCTCCAATAACCGTGGTTCCATCTCATCAATCACTGATTGTCATGATCCCATTTGACCAGATTCTGATCACCGTGTTCTCATTTGAACAGTGACTGATCACTGACCAAACACTGGTAACCATGAATCTATCTGACCAATCACTGGTAGCCGTGAGTCCATTTGACTAATCACTGATCACAGTGGTCCAGCCTAACCAATCACTGATCACCGGGATCCCATCTGACCAATCTCTAATTACCACTGCATGTCCCACCCTCTCAGCAATTATTTTTTAAACTTTCTTTTAAAAAGTTTTTGAGTCTTAGTCAAAGTAGCTAAGGTCTGATTTGAAAAGATTGGATTTCCGTGTCTATACAATCCCAATACAAGCAGTAAAAGATGTGTTTTCATTTTTTTATTTTTTTAATATTAAAGCTGGCGAAAGTATCCTGACTGAGGGGCTGTCCGGAACCAGAGCTCATGTTTGGTACACTCTGACTTTGACTGTCCAGGTTAGTTGATTTGTTTGTTTATTTTAATCTTTTAAGAGAATAATCTTGAAATAAAGTATGTGAGCCTGGCTTTATTCACAGGGTTATTTTGCCTCGGGAGATCTGAATGGATACACTCTGTGGAAGGATGCAGTCATTTTGACGCCTAAACACGGATGGGCGGCTATCGGCACGAGTACATTCGAACTTGCTCAGTTTGATAACTTTGTTGTACAGGCAGAGTAATAGCACGGCCTGGACTTCATTTCCTATTAAGCAATAATGGTTATAAATATAAAGATACTCTGACATTTCTTTGCCTTTTTAAGAAATTCAGTTTGACTTACAACTGATTATTTTAACGCACTGGTGAAATATTATGTGTGACAGAGAGAAATTGCACTGAAATACAGGGTGATAGTCTTAAGGAGTGTTAAAATATCTGCAATGTGAATTTACAGTTTTTAATTTAAAACTTAATTTTTTAATAATATTTTGGTCTTGTCATTTCTTGTCAAGGCTTTTTATTAATCTTGAGTTGTCTGCTATTAACCTAGAATTAGAACCATGCAAATTTCACCACTTAATTTTTTTTGTTAAAAAACAAAAAACAAACAAACAAAAAAAAACCCTTTCCATCAACAAGTTAATTCGCTGTATACTGTTCAGCAAAAAAGAAAAGACTATGATGGTGTATCCTGCCTTTGCCTATGCTATGGGTTCCAGCCTCCTCCTAATAAGGTTAAACAGTGCATCAAATGAGTGAGTGAGTGAAAAGAAAGAATAGGAAACCTGCCACACAAGGATAAAGAAAAGGTAATTCTTAATGTCTAAAAAGAACTACTGGTTAAAAAAATTATAATAATCTCTACACTGCCTGCCAAAGTAAAATCACTGCAATCAATAAAATCATATTTCATGCAACTGATTCCAGTCCCTTATTACTTCATCTGTCTGTCTGTCTGTCTGTCTGTCTGTTCATCCATACTGTTATTAAATGAATATCAGATGTTATTTACAGTGTATATAACAATTAATGTAATGCGGATATTGCTGAATAGTAAGAACATAACAAAAAAAAAGCTAAACATTAAAGTTTACATCACTTTTTTCTTTCTCCCAAGGAGACCAAATGTCCCCATATGAATAAATTGCCTTGTGGGTGTCGGGACATTTGGCTGACAAACCCAGAGCATGAATATACATTATGAAGTATTTTCTGTATTCTGGTAGGAATGAAAATACAAAGCAAAAAAAAAAGTCTTAAGATAATTCAGAATTTTAAAATCTTAAATTTAAATTCACAATACTATTGTTAAATGTAAAAAAACAAATAAGTAAATCAAAATATCACATATTTTACATGATAATATGTTGTATGTTAAAATTGCATGAGAACTCGAAAAAGCTGACAATAAACATCTGGAAAATATATTTATATTTTTTTATAATGGCTTTTTTTATTTTGAATATCCTTCCACTTTGTCTTATGCACTTTAAGAAAGTGTTTATTTATAAATCTTAGCTATACAGACACTACATTGACAAACTTATTTTATTTTAGCAAAGTGTCTTTATATTAGTTAAAGAATAAAGAAAAAACCCAGACCTATCACCCTGCTTTCACAGGAATGTGTTCATGTTGTTTCAACTCCCATGTGGGAGTGAGAAGGCACTTCAAGGCCGTTTCTCTTCTGTGGCTTAAAGCATCTACCTAAATCATTTGTCTGTTGGTCCCATAAAGAATGCAACTATCAATGAGCATTGGTTTATTAGGTAAGTTCAAATCTAGACTTTATTATATAGAGATATATACAGTATGTTTTCCAAAACCTCCTAAATCAACTATTATTGTGTAAAGAATAGGAACACCAATGAGAATGCTTTGTGTTATACTTTTTGCTCTTTGAAATGAGCATTGGTGTGATTTCACAGGAAATAAACAGCAGAAAATTATTTATAAAGGCTATTTCATAGATTTAGGCTTATCTGCTTTTTATGTCTTTTTTCTGCCACTGAAGACACACTAGAAATAGTGTAACTATCACCTTTTCCTTGCTGAACTCCAAATGAAACAGTGTCCTAACACATTAGTGGCTATTTTGTATAACTCAGTGCGCTGATTCTT
>JBCNYH010000022.1:20537549-20551998 GCA_039654325.1 Tandanus tandanus | reverse complement strand
CCCCCCCCCCCCCCCCCCCCCCCTCCCCCCCCCCCCCCCCCCCCCCCCCCCCCCCCCCCCCCTTTGCTATATGAGGAGATTCTGCAGGTGTGGATATTTGAAAGGGAAAGGAAGGTTCTTGCTGGATGAAGCCCCTGATAAAAAAGCAGTGACTTGAGGGCTTCATGATATTCAGATGAGCCTCAGAACGGCTGACTGGTGGCTCGGAGCGCTTGAGCGTAGAGTTGGAGGACATGCCCAGAGGGAAATGCAAAAACTCTGATGGACCGGCTCATCCGACGGGCCATTTCCAGCTGAGGAGACGGAGAGGAATATGACTTTCCGTCATATCAAAATATGAGCCATACGAGTATTTCAGGAAATGCTGAAGTAAAAATAATCTTTTTCCTGTAGGCATTAAGCATTTACTTACACAAATGGGAATTGTTTCATCTCATCATTTATCTAATGTTATGTCATTATTCCAGCACCAATAAATAATAAACATAATAAATATTTCACAAGCATGTCATTTTATAGGGTTATATTTCTGAGACAATGCTCTATGGCCTTTAAAAAATTCCTATCTTTCACACGCCAGTTTGTGTTTCTGGCTTTCTTCCATCCACCTCCTTCCCTTCATCAAATGAGAAGCAAGAAAAAAAAAAACCAGCCTCCTTCCTGTGAAACTGTAGGTCACACCTCTGACTGCACTGATGGGGGTAAAGTAGAGCGATTAAAATGACAGGGAGACAGATCGAGTGTGACACATCAAAGGGCCTGGAAAAAGCTGGAAAACTGAGCAGCGCAACCTCGCCTCATCCCCCTCTCCGGCAGGGGGGAGAGAGAGAGAGATAGAGAGAGAGAACGAGAAGAAGAAGAAAAAGTAAGACGGATAGAGAGAAACAAAGCCGACAAGCATGCACCGCATGGTCAACACGAGCACCCAGAGACCCCCGCATGCTCCCGACGGCGCAAACACCCGACCCAAACACTACACGGCCAATGATTACACTATACACACTCATGCACTCTGAGGGGCTAATTAATGCTTTAATATGCAAATGAGCGCCACAGTAAATTACACAGCTGGCAAATATGCCTGTTTTGCCCCTGAAAATAAACCAGGAACTGAGCAAGACTGTTTGGATTGAGGGTGCAAAGAGAAAAAGAGAGAGAGATTTCTTCTAAAGTTTTTGGGGCAATTTCAGAGCTACAGTATAACAAGTGCCGCATTTTTAACCTTAAATGTTCCACAGACATCAGACTCCATCAGTCATACTGCATATCTTTTCTGTCATCCATCATTATTCTGCTTTTCATCTCACCGACAACTCCATCATCCTTGACATTTTTTTTTTGCTTTCTTTGTCACTTCACAGGAAGTTTCTTAAATACAAACAACTTATTTAATAATTCATTTATTCATTCATTTGCTGAACCGCTTAACACTACTCTAGGGCTCAGGGAGGCTGGAACATATCGTAGCTGACTCTGGGTGAAGGTGTGGTACTGTGGTAGGAAACCCGAATACCTGGGTGAAACCCACACAAGCCCATGAGCTCAAGAGTACAGATTGTCCCTATTCCAGAGTGATGAGCATGTCAAGGTAAGAAAGGATGTACCCATCATGCACAATGGTCACAATGCAAGCCTCTGGGGGGTGGGGGGGTAATTATGATCTGGGGTTGCTTCAGTTGGTCAGGTTGAGGCTCAACAACATTATGTGGCAATAAAATGAAGTCAACCGATGATCTGAATGTACTGAATGACCAGATTATCTCATCAATGGAGGGTTTTTCCCCTGAGATCACAGATGTAAAACTTAGGATCTGATAGTGAAAGTGTAGTTTAGTGAGCATGAAAAATCATTTTCATATAAGAATTGGCACCTTATTCCCATTGAAAGTCTTTGGGATGTGCTGGAGAAGACTTTATGGAGTGCTTTGACCAAGTCTCCTATCATCAATACAAGATCTCAGCTCAAAATGAACTAGAGGTTTTGATTAGATTGGAGTGTGTGACTTTTTTTGGACAGGCAGTGTCGGTTTGCAAGATATGAATGTTTTGTATGAATTTTTATAAGTTTATCAGGAAATACTGTAAATTAGAATTGCAGTGTAGCGCATGCTGATATTTAGGACATATGCTCCTTGAAAATAGTTAGTGAGGATAGTGTTACCTTGCTTACTTTCTAATTACTTTCCACCAGGATATTGATTGCCCTGGGTTTGGATTTGTTGTGACCCCATAGCAAAATATGCCCCGAAATTATCCATCTTTCTTTTTACATATTGTAAACTTGGATAAACTTGTTGCACATGAAACTGATAAGAGTTGTGTATTATTAGTACTTTATTCACAGTTTTATCTAATGACCCATGAATACCACAGAATCTCACAGCCCAAGATTCTAGAGCCTGAAGAAACAAGTACAAACTCCCATCCAAAACTGCTCAACAAGCCAAGATACAAACTAAAGAAGCTGTGAGGGTGTTAGCCATCTGAAGCGGTAGAAGTGATGTGAGAAGTCTCTGAGGGCTGATTTTGATAAACACCTAAATGTTATTTCTCTATATCACGCCTCATTTCATGCCCCAGAACCTGCCAGGAAGTAGCACAGTGATATGGTGAACACTTTCAGCTCCCAAATATACATTGAGAACATCATCCGCAATCATACCGGATCATTGTAAAAATGCTACCACCACTCTACTACAAGTAATAATAATAATAATAATAATAATAATAATAATAATAATAATGATAATAACAAAATAGCAAAAAACTGCATTGCTGTGATTGCATTAGCTCTAATCCTATCAGATCATTTGTTTATGTGTGTACAGTATGAGAGGGTGTGAATGGAGTACATAAGCTATATGTGAGTCCATCCATACTGTCCACTCTGTGTGTATGTATGTAATTAGTAATTTTGTAACAAGAGAATATAAGAAAATTGTAACATAAAATTAGTGCACAGTTTACCTGGAAGCTAATTTTCCATCCCATTTTTTCCCCCACAACAACTTCTTTAGGGGTGGCACGGCGGCGTAGTGGTTAGCACGTCTGCCTCAGAGCAAGAAGGTCCTGGCTTTGAGTCCCAGGCTTGGGCATTTCTGTGTGGAGTTTGCATGTTCTCCTCGTGCTTCCATGGGTTTCCTCTGGATACTCCAGTTTCCTCCCACAGTCCACAGATATGCACATTAGGCTAACTGGCGGTTCCAAATTGCCCCTAGCTGTGAATGTGAGTGTGAATGGTTTTGTGTGTGTGTTTGTGTTGGCCCTGCGACGGGCTGGCGAGCTGTTCAGGGTGTATCCCACCTTCGTTCAGTGTTGGCTGAGATAGGCTCCAGCCTCCCCGTGACCCTAATTGGATTAAGCGGTTCAGCAAATGAAATGAGTGAGTGAGAACTTCTGTAAATGATTGCATTTTATCTTGCAAAAAAAGACATGCCATTATTATTAGTAAATAAAAAATATTTAAACAAAATCCAAATACAACCCATTCATAACCAGTAGAATAAAAACCAAACAGCGACATTTGGTTGTTGACTTGTTAAAATACTTAATCAGGCCAAAATTCCAGGCCAAAATCTGCCAATAGGTGGCAAGTATGAGCAGACGGAACCCATTGTTGCCTCTGCCAAGTGGTTTAAGTTGCAAGTAGGTAGCTCTTTCAATAACACTGCCAAGCATGCTTCTATAGAGTATGTATAGCTACAAACAGTGTCAACATTGTTAGATGTTCTGTGAAGAGCCATTAGTTGTGGGGGTGGCAATACTTTTGATGTGAGGGTTTATATTTAAAGGGCCCCCAAAAAAATTGTGATTGAAATAAAGCTATACACTGTGTCATAATGTATGTTTATCATTTCTTAGCAAGAATATAGAACGCAGGGGTCCAGACGCTCGCAGTGAAAGGACCATTTCATAATATGCCAATATGGAACAAGCATAACAAGTTTGAAAGCCCCTGCTTCAGCGCGCGGCAAATAAATGTCCGGAAACCTAATAACAGTTGAAAAGTAGGTCAAGGTCACTCACACACAAACTCAGCCTAGCACTCATAGTAGTGAACAAGCATAACAAGTATGAAAGTCCTAGCTTCAGTGTGCAGCAAGTGAATGTCCGGAAACTAAAGTGTGACGGACGGAACCCATTCTTATAGCTCCCAGGTGCCAGTTGAATCCGGAATTGGCCCAAAAAGATTTGCTCTGTCATCAGTGCCATAAGCTCTCTCTCTTTATCTTACTGTCTCTCTATCTTAGCACCCTCCATCAGATATTCAGACACCATGACCATACTGACACCCCCTGTCTCCACTCCTGACGTCCCCAAACTTCTCCAAGCTCCAGATCCATCGTCTCCTGCAAAGTCCATTTCCTCTCCACGTGTACTGACGTTTCTCACACGAACACCACCAATTACATCACGGCTCTGCGAGCATAAAACTCACACTAGATTGTCTTCGAGCACCTCCATACAAATGTTCGAGCAGCAAACCCAAACACACTTACACACTTACATACACACACACAAACACACACATATCCTTGCCAAAACCTCACAGGATACAACCCCAACTGGGCACGATCCTGATGAACATCGTTCAGTCGCCATGTCAACACAGCCCTCTGATAAGTAACACAAACAAGAAAACGAGAATAAACTACCTTTCTACAGCCACTGATCGCTTGTCCTTGGAATCCTGCATTTCATAAAACTCCCTCTATGAATATTTTAGAAGGGTAAATAATTAATAATTCACGCCAACAAGGGGCCGATGATCAAATGAAGCCGAGCGTCGACACGCATGCCAAATCAGACGTTGTAAACAAAGACTCGAGGACCGACGTTTTCTCCCCACCACCTTCCTCCCTTTTTAAACATGCGCATTCCAAATTGCGTCACACACACATACACATTTCATTTGAAAGATGAGTTTTTTGCCACTTTTCTCAGGCCAGAGGGAATTCCACAAGCCTGGATCTCTGAAACACTTGATCTGATCGCCCGCTGATGTCTGACGATAAGATTTACTTAATACAAGTGTCATTCGTTCTGCTGTGTTGTGCTCTGACCTAGACAAATCCCAGTAGTGTACACACGCACGGCTAGAGTAAAATATGCCTACATAAAAATGGCTTACACAGTTTTCCCCTGAACCATAGAACTACATTTAATCAGTCAAGACATGTTTGTTTGTCTGACGTTTCCTAATATTGCACTACAGCCTAGATGCTAATAAAGCTTATACCTAACCTGAGTTGAAGCCACCAAAGCTTTTCCTGAAATCCCAACAAACATTTCTCTGATGTTAGCATTTTCATTGTTTTATTTATATATTTATTGGGGGTGGGGGTGGGGGGCGGGGGTCTATTTTAATTAATAATCACTGCACGGCTCCGCAAATGTTTAAAAGTCAACCTTCTTTTAAGGTTATATGACAGTGTACAAAAAAGTTTGTCTAAACTTGCTTCAGCAGTTATCATGTAGTGCACATTACGGAAATGGCCATGCTGAACAAACAGAAACATTATTAACTTCGCCAAGAAGGTTATGATTTTGTCAGTCTTGGTCTGTTTATTTGTTTGTTTGTGAGCAAAAAATATGAAGATATTTGGAGGGGTGAGGTATGCCCCAAGTAACACAATCTGGAAAAAAATCCAGATCACATTCTAATTCAGGAATTTTAGTAAGATTCTTTAACATTGTGAGATATTGTGATATAAGTGTGATATTACCGGAGCCCCAGCAGAGGGTGCTGTATACATTCTGTTTTTTTTGTTTTGTTTTGACTTGGTTGGGGCTTGTGCTTTTCAAGTGCCCTTTAAGTTGGTTTGTATGATCGATTGTTCACAGGATTATGCGGATTTTCAGGGAATTTCTACTAGAGGTGAGGCTTTGGACAAGAAAGTCTCCATTAGATCTTTGGAGATGAGCCATATCCTATTCTGGAATCAAATTCTTTAAACATTCTTGAAAATTGTAAATTGGGACAATTCTCCTGAAAAAATGCGGTACTGCAGCAGGCCCAGCAGGGGGTGCTGTGTACTGTTTTTTATTTATTCAACCTCTCAGAGGTTTGCACTCTTCAAGTGCTCTTGGTTTCTTATGCACTTTTTTATTGTTGGTTAAAGATGAGATATTTTTCTTTTTCCACTTTGATCCCTAAATGTTGTTACAGTGTTAAATAGTCGTGTTAGATGACACAAGAGTGTCAAATAATGAGGTTAGTACATGTTTCAGTTTTCACTTAGGGCTGTTAGAGCTGTTAGAGATTTTTGCCAATTTATGTAATTATTTATTTTATTTTGTAGTATTTATTTTGGGCATCCCAGAGCACTGAGCATGGAGCTTTCAGGTGACAAATCAGAGCAGAGTAGGCACAGGTAGACCATAACATCATAAATGGGAGGAGGAAGCCAAACAGCCCGTCCAGTGCGTGCAATTAAAATCAGGGTTTCCAGTGGAGCTGGGGAAGCAGCTTACTGACAAACAGTGTTCGCACCACTGGCAAAACAGTTTATGTTGCTGCAACGTATGGAGAGCATTTGCATTTGTAGTTGACATACACACTTATGTTGCTATGAGGACAAAATTGGGCAAAATTCAGCCATAATGTAATAACATACTGTAGCCCTAAACCAAATGTGAAAATAAAAATGTGAGGAAATATTAATATGTAGCTAAAAGCAAATAAAGGTATGAATATTATAAGAATGAAGGTTTGAACATTATTTATTTATTTATTTATTTATTTATTTATTTATTTATTTATTTATTAATTTTTTTACTTCCATACTTCCAAAGAAAAATACATTATATTTTTTCTCCGCTGAACTATGTCTGTAACTTGTAGTTTTAAAATATTATTGTAAAAAAAATACACTTTGCTATTTGAATACAGCACCTTTATAAACGACAGATGCTTCAGCTTTATAAAATATCATAAAGCACGACTGATTGACAGGGAAGGAATTCACAGAAAAAAAATATATATCAGAAATCAAAAATAAAACCGTTCCTTTTCCAAACGAGAGCGGAGGCTTTGGAGTGTGTGTTTTAAAGTGAGCGTTACTTTCCTTGGAGAATTTAATTAATGCTTTAATATGCAAATACGTTAGAGGAGATAAAATCATGACAAACAGATGGCAACTGAGCTTAATTATTTTTTCCCCTAATCGAGCAGGGTTGTGCATTAAAGCCGGCGCATCATGTTTTTTTCTTGTTTGTTTTAATGGCGGTGAGGTGGATGGGGAAGGGGGTGGGGGGTTTGCTTTCATAGTGCTGTTGTACTGCCATATCCAGCAGGTCGTTGAGTATCCAAGCAGAAAGTCTGGACTTTAAAAGAGAGCATTTTAACCTAATGAACCCCTTATTTAATGCCCTTTCAGAGCATAGATAATCTGCTATATTTACAAATTCAGTCCTGCGACTTCCAACTGGTTTGGTGGTGTAGGGTCACAAATTACAATATTACCTGCTACAAAACATGTTAGTAGCAAAGACATATAAACGTGGATGCTACATTGCCGCTAAACTCCACTGGGTGAAATATGTTAACACATCCGCCATCCGCCTTATTCTGGGCTGAGGATCATTCATGATGAGGGTCTTTCAGTCTAAAAAGCCATTTAACTTACACTTTTCTCAATTGATTCCCATTAAATGTTGTCTTGCGTTTAGTGGTTTACAACCTCTGTTTGAAAAATACTTTGGTCCCCATTAGTTTTGAAATTACTATGATTTACTTATGAAACCTTTATAGTCTACTGTTCCTGTACAGCAGTGTATGCGGGGCAGGCTATGCTATGCTAGGCTAAGTTAACTAAATTAATGATAATAATAATAATAATAATAATAATAATAAGGGCGGCACGGCGGCACAGTGGTTAGCACGTCTGCCTCACACATCTGTGTGGAGTTTGCATGTTCTCCCCATGCTTGCGCGGGTTTCCTCTAGGTACTCTGGTTTCTTCCCACAGTCCAATAACGTGCACTTATTGGCTTATTGGATGTTCCAAATCACCCCTAGGTGTGAGTGTGAATGATTGTATGTGTGTTGGCCCTGCGATGGCCTGGCTAGCTGTTCAGGGTGTACCCCACCCTTGCCCAGAGTCGGCTGAGAAGACAGCCTCCCTGCGACCCTAATTAGGATTAAGCGGCTTAAAATATGAATGAATGAATGAATGAATGAATAATAATAATAATAATAATAATAAAAATAGTAAATGAATTGATCCTTTTCTTCATTTACCCCGCAAAGATCCCAGGTTACAGACAGACAGACACAAGCCAGTACAAATTAAGTTTATATGTCTGCTTTGACCAATCAAAGGCTTAGTAGGGTAGCGTATTCTTCCAAGGAGTTTGCCAAGCTGCCTTTTGCCTTGTGACAAGCCATGCAAAGCCAGCAAACCTGTATCCTCACATGAGGCCTTAGTCATGAAGGTGATTGACAAGATTACAGTACTTGTCATAAAATGACTCATAAAAACCTACTGTTATTGTAACATATTGTTTATGTAACATCACTGTTATTGCAACCTTTACCATTGGATTGAGTCATTGTTGGTGATTTGTCTTAGTGAACAGATTGGTCCCGCTTTATTGTTTAACAGGAGAATAGGTGGTAAATATGATGTTCCAATATATCAAGCCATGCCCTGAAGTTACACAAGTCATAGCCGAGATTTTTCTTTAATTTGTTATCTTGTGTGTATGAGAAGGTTTTTAATGTAACATAATGCAAATTCTTCATATTCCCTCACCTTCTCCTCTTTGGGGTTTTGGTCCAGATCTAAATGAATAAGAGTGTAGTTAAGCTTCAGGGCCAGAGCGAAAGCCATCAGGCCTCCAGTGAGGACGAGGTTCTGCCTCACATCCAGAGTATGGAGGAGTCGAGACTCGGCCAGGAACTCAGCCAACGCCACCGCACCTGAAATGCATCCAGCACCAAACACCAAACAGGAATGACTGGAAGTGAAACCTGACGTGCTGACAATAACACAAAATGAAACAGGGAAATGGGTGAGCCATACCCTCACATGTTATTCCTACTGAAGCCAGGCTGAGTCGTGTAATAGAGTGATTACTGATGAGTGCCTCCTTCAGCATGTGCATCCCAATGTCCTCTAGGTCGTTATCACTAAGGTCCAACGTTTCCAGCGTTCTCAACAAAGGCTAGAGAATGAAGTGATATTGTTAAATTTACACCCTTCCCCCATTTAAAACAGCTACAGTGGATTAGGCGAAGCCAAATATATTATCATTACAGCCTTTTCCCATTTCCCCCAAATTTCTAATCTCTATAGTGTACCATTTTCTCCTAATTCCTATAGTTAACCATTTTCTCCTAATTCCTAATCTCTAGTTTACCATTTTCTCCTAATTCCTAATCTCTATAGTTTACCATTTTCTCCAAATTCCTAATCGATATTTTACCTTTTCCCCCAAATTCCTAATTTTTATAGTTTACCATTTTCCCAAAATTCTTAATCTTTATTTTACCATTTCCCCCAAATTCCTAATCTCTGTAGTTTACCATTTTCCCCAGATTCCCAATCAGTTTACAATTTTCTTATGTCCAATTTCTACAGTTTGCCATTTTGCCAATTCTCAGTTTCTATATCTTACTATTTCCCCTAGCTCCCAATTTCTATAGTTTATTTTCCCGATTCCCAATCTCTGTAGTTTATCCATCAGCTAGCTTGTTTATTTTTGTGCCAGAGCTATAAGTATAACATATTCAACAGCCTTGAAGTTGTTTATTTATACCATTTGGACATAAGCAGTTTCATAGCATAGCAAATGTATTTTGTGTGAAAGCCAAACTTTTCACAGAATCAACAAAAATACAACACATATTGCACGTATTTGGTGGATTTGTTATTAACAGTAAAACTTTTAAAAATTACTGTCACATTTATTCCATGTCAGGACAATGACACACGCTTTACATGACGTTGAAGAAAGGTATAGTTTGTAACAGCTTGACATTGCATGGACAATCTGGTCTGTGATTAATGAAATCATTAGCGTATAACATGGGCGACGATGTTAAGGACATTTACAAGATACATAAAAGGATTCCACAAACGTCATTGCGAAAATAACATGATTTAATTAACGTCTACTGACACAAGCCAGGCTCCATCGTCTGACCGACTAACCCATTTATTCCTTCTGCTCTCGCCTCCTTTTAAAGGCACCCCGGAATAAAGAAATGAAAAAAAAAAAAGCAGAAAGGTTAATAACAGCCCTTCCTATGTCATATTTGACACGACCAGCCATTGCACTAATTATATTCATTATGGTCGCATGGATGTCTACTTATCCTTCTTAATGACACAGCACATGGAAAAGCCCACTAAACACATATCTATTATTTAATCAAACTGTTCTTATTTAGTGCAGGCGAAATGGAATGAGCCAGCTTTATTTTTGGCCTGGATGGATTCACGGTGAATGTGCCAGCGGCCGAGAGGAGACAAAAGCGGCCCTTTAATTTGTACCCTTTTGATTTGGATCGCCATTCAAATGACAAAGAGGTACAGTTTATTCTGACAATCAGAGCTACTAAAGGGGAATGGATATTA
The DNA here is from genome assembly GCA_039654325.1 of Tandanus tandanus. Classification (NCBI taxonomy): domain Eukaryota; kingdom Metazoa; phylum Chordata; class Actinopteri; order Siluriformes; family Plotosidae; genus Tandanus; species Tandanus tandanus. Next base: position 20,541,415 of record JBCNYH010000022.1, on the reverse strand, counting down.
TTAAGGATTACACATAAGCCATCCGCTGTGGAAAAGATAGACGCTTTCTTTTTGTTCCACTTTTTTTTTTCTGCCGTTCTGTCAAACTCTACCACAGACAAAAGAATCCAGGAGCTGTCCTGAAGACGTTTAAGAACTTAAAAAAAATAATGATATCATAGAAACTTGAACCAATTAGACTTGCTGACAACAATTGTGCACATGAATAAACTAATTATGCGCAGACATGGCACAGCTTGACGACCAATCTTTATGGTCACAGTGTTGAAATAAATATCAGCCAAAGGAAATTATCGCTGGCTCATCTCTGTTATGGTATAATAAGCATGTAGAGTAGGATTGTTTTATTGAATTTATATAAACAAACAAACAAATAAATAAAGTAAAGTTTGATGAAACAGATCTAAGATAAAAATTGTTTAATATCCAAATATAACTTGATCTCAAATATTATTAATAAGAAATGTTTCCCAGTATAGCTCAGCAATTTTCCAATTTTTAATTAAAAGAATTTCCAGATTTTATAGTTTACCAGTTTTCTTAATCCAATTTCTATAGTTTAGAATTTTGTTGACCAGTTTTCAGTTTCTATGGTTTCCCATTCCCCCACTTTCTAATCTTTATCGTTTATAATTATCCCCAAGTTTCCAACCTCTATAGTTTACTATTTACAACAAATTTACTAGTTTACTAGTTTCTTGAATTCCAATTTATGTTATCTACCATTTCCTAATTCCCAGTTTATATATTTTACCATTTCACCAAATTTCCAGTCCCTATAGTGTATATTTTTACCAATTCCCAATCTCAACAGTTTACAATTTCCCTTATTCCCAATCTTTATATATATACCATTTACTCAATTTCAATTTTATATATTTTACCATGTTTCCTAATTCCCAATATCTATAGTTTACCAGCTTCCTTATTTGACATTTCTGTTTACCATTTTCCCCAAGTATCAGTTTCAATAATTTGCCATATCATAATTTACCATTTTCTACAATTTCTAAGTTGCTATAATTTAGCAGTTTTCTTATTTCCAATTTTAATAGTTTAGTATTTTCCCAATTCCCAGTTTCTGGAGTCTATCATTTGCCAATTGCAAAAATTTCCCAGTCTCAATAGTTTACCATTTTCCTAAATTCTATAAATTCTATTAATGTATAAACTGGTACATGTATGGTACACATCACACTGAACTAAAGTTGCACAGTTGTCAATATTTTGTAGCATTTGAAAGGGCTGGGTTTTACAATGCTGCTTTAATTTCTTTTTTTTTTTTTTTAGTCTTTGCATTTGTCTAGAAAATTGGGGCATAATGTATTAACATATTACGCACTTCATCAGACTAATTGGCAAACGGCACTGCATAAAAGCGTTTTTAATGAACACGCACTGCAACTCACCAAAACACTTCCTAGATGAGTCATGCCTCGGTGAGTAATTTGGTTATTATGCAGCACTAATGCTCTCAACCCAGACTTCTGAAATCTCAGACCATCACAGAGCTCCTCAAGACCTGCGGCATTAGAAAGGTAAGTGTTTGTGAACTCAGTGTAGCATAGCTGTGTTATGAAAGCATAGAAATCTGATGTATTCATGTAGGTCCAGTTTGAGACAATGAAAAGGTCATACCTGAGTCTGATATGGCATTGTTGCTAACGTCAAGGGTTCGGATAGTGCAGTTGTATTTGAGAAGCTCTCCTAGCTGCATGGAGTCAAGGAAGCTGTTGAGCTCATTGTTGCACAAGTAGAGTTCCTGCAGAGCGATGTTCTTCTTTAGAGAGCAAACTCCGAAGAACAAAGGGGAAATAATCTTAACATGTGTAGCTGCTAAGTCATATTATCAAACATTGATGTGCAAAGGGAGGGCCTTTATCTGTTAGGATGCAAGTAAAAGGGGGGAGATACAGGCCCTGTAAAAAACATAGACAGACATTCAGAATAAAACCCACACATTTTCTAGTCTTTATTATTTACATCACTGTGGTCATCATCGTAATCAACATCAGTTTGTGTCCTTTCAGAACAGGGACCCCTGTCGTGGGCTTTTTGTCCGTGTTCTCACACAGTCCTGCTGTCCGGATCAATGTGGCAGATCCGACCAGACCCTTTCGGTCGCATGCCGAATGCCAACATGGCCATCACACACAGCAGGAAGTGAATAGTGGGATCGTTGAATTGATTGGACAGACTCCAGCGTGCAAGCTAGCAAGTTCCTTAATCAAGGACGCTCCCGATCGATGGCGATGATCAGCAGCTGGGCATTCTAGCGAGAAGCACGGGGGGTGCCGGAGCGGCACCAAAATATCAAACAGATCCAGGCTTTGCTTAGAGAAACCGAGCAGGATGTGCCGCTTGAGTCCTCCCACTCATTTAAGGTCCTCTCACACTGCTCTCGCTAATGGACCATGTCCAGAGCAGCTCTCGCTCTTCTCCGCTGAGACATTACTGTGATCAAACAGATGCAACTCAGCTCAATGTGGACATTAAGCCAAAGGGACAAAGAGCTTGACAAGTGTACATGTAATCAAAGCTTAAGTAAGAGTGATAACTCTAGGAGTGGGAAGTTAATAGTCGCAACTGGACTTCTTTAACTTCTTAATCATCTTCTTACCCCTTTAAACCCTCAACCTCTCCTTTAATACACTGTCTTCATTGCTCATTATCATTTGATGAATCCAAACATTTATTCTTAATCCCTGGCATGATATACCCGAGACCATGTCCCCAGTCCAGTTATATAAAATTCCTTTATTGCAAAGGTCCGCAACTAATGATTGAACAGCAGCAACAGCTTTTGTGCAACCATTCCCAACCTAAGAGCTATTCATAATACAGTTCTGATTATATTTTTGGTTCACATATACTGGAGTCACCAAATGTGAATATGGAATAAGGTATCATGAGTAAGGAATAAATAATTTTATTTATTAATAATTATATTTATTTTATTTAGGCACAGCTGGACTGTGTTATAATCACGGCAGAAGACTTTAATCATGCAAACCTGAAGTCTGTCCTGCCTAGATTCTACAAAAATGTGAGTTTTCTGACAAGGGAAAAAGACACACTGGACCAGGTCTACACCAACATTCCAGATGCTTATAAAGCCACTGGACTACATGTGGACCACATCTCGGACTCTCAGATCATCTCTCTTTGTCCCTGATTCCTGCTTATAAACCTAAAATCTGTAGTCAAAGACCAGCAGTTAAAACAGTTCAGGTGTGGACTGAGGAAGCCACCGAAGCTCTACAAGTTTGTTTTGACTCTACAGACTGGGTAATATTCGCAGAGGAGACAGACCTGGAGTGTCACACATCAGCTGTGCTCTCCAACATTAACTACTGCATTGAGAATGTGACCACACCAAGGACTGTTAAAGTGTTCTGGAACCAGAAACCGTGCTTCAACAGTGAGTTGCGCACCCTGCTTAGCGGGATGATGCCTTAAAGTCACGAGACCAGCAAGGCTACAAGGACACGCACACATCAGCGGACTCCTCAGACAGCACACCTTGAACCAGTATTTTGCTGGCTTCGACCAACACAGCAGAGAGGCACACACCTGCCCTGCTCTTACAGAGAGGGGGGATGCCCCCATCCAGCTGCAGCAGCACCAGATCAGAGCCACCCTAAGCAGAGTCAACGCAAGGAAAGCTACTGGTCCAGATGGAGTGACAGGAAGAGTACTTAAAACATGCGCAGATCAACTAGCAGGGGTTTTTACCACCATCTTTAACCTCCCACTACTGGAATGTATGGTTCTCACCTGCCTCAAGATCATCATTCCAGTGCCGAAGAAGAGCACAGTGAGCTGCCTGAATGACTATCGCCCAGTTGCCCTAACCCCCATCATCA
>JBCNYH010000022.1:20475995-20499157 GCA_039654325.1 Tandanus tandanus | reverse complement strand
CCCCCCCCCCCCCCCCCCCCCCCCCCCCCCCCCCCCCCCCCCCCCCCCCCCCCCCCCCCCCCCCCCCCCCCCTAACCTCGTTTTGTTTATCTGTGTGCTTGTTGATATCACCTAGTCTAGGGAAACACAGTTGTTTCTAGTTTATTGAGCATGTCAGGCATCGTAATATGATATGCCAGTCTGGTCATTTCACCGTGGCACAGCGAGCTAAGGTCAGATTATCAACAGAAATGAGCAGCAGCTGGTAAATTTTGACGTGGAAGCAAACTGAAACCGCAGTAGTGTTCCAATCCTATACACTCTCCAACACTGCCCATGTCCCTGCCAACTACAACAGTGTTCCAGTCCTATACCCTCTCCGACACTGTCCATGTCCCTGCCCACTACAACATTGTCCCTATCCTATACACTCTCCAACACTGCCCATGTCCCTGCCAACTACAAGTGTTTTAATTCCATACACTCTCAAACACTGTCCATGTCCTTGCCCACTGCAACAGTGTTCCAGTTCTATACACTCTCCGACACTATCCATGTCCCTGCCCACTACAACATTGTACCTATCCTATACACTCTCCAACACCGTCAATGTCCCTGCCAGTTTCAACCACTACAACAGCATCCCAATACCATACACTGTCCCTCACTGTTCATGGTCCACTACAACAGTGTCCCAATACCATACACTGTCCGACACGGTCCATGTCCCTGTCCACTACAACAGTGTTCCAATACCATACACTGTCCATGTCCCTGCCGACCACAACAGTGTCACAATCCCTTACTCTCCAACACTGCCCATGTCCACGTCCACTACAACCTTGTCGCAATCCCATAGACTCTCCAACACTGTCCATGTCCCTGCCAACAACTGTTTCAATCTCATACACTCTCCCACACTGTCCTTGTCTCTGCCCACTACTACAGTGTTCCAATTCCATACACTGTCCATGTCCCTGCCAACTATAGCAGTGTTCCCATCCCATACACTGTCCGACACTGTCCATGTCTCTGCCCACTACAAAAGTGTTCCAATTCAATACACTGTCCATGTTCCTGCCTATTAAAACAGTGTTCCTATTCCATACATTCTCCAACAATGTCCATGTCCCTCTCCACTACAGCAGTGTCCCAATCCCACACACTCTCCAACAATGTCCATGTCCCTGTCCACTACAGCAGTGTTTCAGTCCCATACACTGTCTAACACTGCCAATGTCCCTGCCAATTACAACAGTGATCCAATTCCATAAACTGTCCAACTATGTCCATGTCCCTGCCCACAACAACAGTATCCCATGCAGTCTCCAAAACTGTCCATGCCTCTGCCAACTACAACAGTGTCCCAATCCAGTACACTCTCCAACACAGTCCATGTCCCTGTCCACTACAAAAGTGTCCCAATACCATAAACTGTCCATGTCCGCCCACTACAACAGTGATCCAGTTCCATAGACTGTCCAACACTGTCCATGTCCCTACCAACTACAGCAGTGTTCCAATCCTATACACTGTCCGACACTGTCCATGCTCCTGTCCACTTCAGCAGTGTTCCAATCCCATACACTCTCAAACACTGTCCATGTCCCTGTCCACTACAAAAGTGTCCCAATACCATAAACTGTCCATGTCCGCCCACTACAACAGTGATCCAATTCCATAAACTGTCCAACACTCTCCATGTCCCTGTCAACCACAATAGTGTCCCAATCCCATACACTCTCCAACACTGTCCATGTCCCCGCCCACTTCAATATTGTCCCAATCCCACACACTCTCCAACACTGTCCATGTCCCTACCAACTACAGCAGTGTTCCAATAATATACACTGTCCGACACTGTCCATGCCCCTGTCCACTTCAGCAGTGTTCCAATCCCATACACTCTCCAACACTGTCTATGTTCCTGTCTACTACAACAGTGTTCCAATACCATATACTGTCCATGTCCCTGCCAATTACAACAGTGTTGCAATCCCATACACTCCAACACTGTCCATGTCCCTGCCAGCTACAACTGTTTCAATCCTATACACTCTCCAACACTGTCAATGTCCTCGCCTACCACAACACTGTCCCAAATCCATACCCTCTCCATCACTTTCCCTGTCCTGGCCCACTACGACACTGGTCCCCTTTCCTTATGTTCTCCATCACTGTCTCTGTTGCCACCCACTGCAACACTGTTCCCTTTTTAGAAACTGAGAGTAAACATGTAAATTATGAATAAATTTTCTAAAGTCCAGATTAATTTATGGCAAAAAAAAAAAAACTTGACCAAACCATAAAATCTTTGAAAAGCACCTGTGATGTGCTCAGATGAGGATGTGCTTTTAGTGTGTCAGGCATGCATTAATTGGGCTGAAGCACTTTCGGATCCTACCGTGTAAACAGCAGCGTGGAGCGTCCGTGCTCCCATAATGAGCTCACGGCCGTTGATTTAGCAGTAATGAGAGTTAATGGATCGACCCCGCACTAATTTCCTACAACTTTAGAGAGTGTGTGATCACTTCACTGTGGAAGAGGAATGTGTGTGGCTTTCACTCCTAATAAACTAGTCATTGTGCTGCACTTGACACCGCCTTTGCTGAAATCTCAATTCTGATTGGAGAGAAGGTGTTGAATTTTCTCTCAGTGCAATTCTGATACTGTTACATATGACATATGCTGCATTACCAGGCTATTGCTGTATTATGTCATGAAGTGAGCACATATACTTTCGTTAATAAGGAGGTATTTGAGATTTCTCCCACAACTGTATATTGGAGGATCACAGAATTCTCTCTGGATCTTGGAAAGTCCCAAAGAAGCTTTCGATCAGTTGCAAGAAAATATTGTGCAAACAATAAAAAACTTCAAAAAACCCTAGAACGGCACTTAGAGCGCTGACTCCCACAAAGGTCAAATCTTGCGAAAGTGAACCGAAGTTCTTGAATTTGCCTCATGGCTTGATTCCACTCCAAAATGTCACAAGTTCTTTAACACTAAGGCTGGGGGCAGCCGAAGCCTAATGGTTGGAGAAGCGGCTTTGGGACCGAAAGGAAAAATAGGTGGTGGTGGGGGGGTGAGCTCCATCTTCCCTTCCTTCATCTTCATGGCTGAAGTGCCCTTGAGTAAGGAACCTAACCCCAACTGCTCTCCGGGCGCCCCCAATGTGTGTGGCAGCCCACTGCTCCGATTGTGTGTGTGCTCACTTTGAATGGGTTAAATGTAGAGGCAATAATTTCCCTTGTGGGATTAATACAGTGTCGCAAAATCAAAACACATTACACTATTACACCAAGTTTCATGGGATTCAAATTTATAGGTTTTGTGCAGTCCTGTTTATAATGAGATAAACAATAGAACAATATCTAAATATTTGTCTAATTAAATTATAAGTGTTAATTTTAAAGGCGTGTCTCAAAGTTTGAAATTTTTAACGGATATATGATTCATCATTTTTTAGGATCATATCTCACTCCACATAGTCGCTCTGTACTCCATAACTTGCTGTTACTTTTGCACAACTTTAGGACTTACTCTCTTTTTGTCATTTTTATTTATTTATTTATTTTTAAATCAAAGGCGTCAGAGGAGCCGTTTGCTCGCCGTGTGATGCGATGGCACTTCTGAAGCTCGGTGACAGGCGCACAGCAGACGGAGAGATCCCTCCTCGGGCTGTTGTCTTGCTCACACACGTCTCGTCCCAATGCCGAGGTGACGGGAGGCGGCGCGCTTAGCGAGGCCATCATGGCTAATTCTGTTTGGTGTGACAATTTGAGCAGCCGATGATAAACAACAGTTTGCGAGCAGCGAAGAATAAGAAACCGCACACAATGTTTTGTCGCCCTCTTTTTCCACTAAACTTAGCCTGAAGGTCAGAGTGCCGGCACCTGCTGCGAAGAGACGCTGGTGCAGGAAGTGCGACCGATTCCCAGCGCAGTGTTAAACACACACCTTCCTCTTTCATCGGTTTGTGAAATGGAAATGGCTCTTTACACAGAGGCGGGCAAAAGTTCTACTTTCTGCCAGTCATGCAGGCTGTTTTTCGGTTCACTGATGCATAACAGTACACAGAATTGTAAAAAATGTGAGAAAGTATTATGCATTCGGAGGCATGCTGTCATGGGAAAATAATCACTGAAGGAGTGGAGTGATTAGGAACAGTAAAGCTGCTTCTTTAGCAGCATGTCAAGGAATGTTTTATCTGTTATAGCACTGAAGTTACACACTCAGACACACACACACAGTTTCATCCTGGAGATTTAATGTGTTGAAAAACTCCTGGCTAGGCTTCTAATGACTCATGATATTTGGTTTAGGGTTCCAATTTTCCACAATAAATTAAAAAAAGTAAAACAAATTAATAAATAATAATTGATAGAATTTTATTCCCAAAAATGCAACATATATTTTAATATTCTTTAACACCCTAAATATTCTTTTTTGCTAAATAAAAAAAATGCTGAATTGCTAAACAGCTGAGCATAATTATTTACTCACATTTGTAAAGATTGAATAAAAAAGCCTTTTAAGTAAAAATTCATTTTATGAAGAACAAAAATGTAAATAGCAAATAAGCCTTTTTCCTAGTTCTCTAGATAATATCTGTGAAGGCTGTATTTAGGCTTAAATATAAAACAACTCACTCTCTATAAAAAAAAAAAAAAGTTTATAAAAATAAGTCTGACTTCTTGTTTTCCCCCATTTTGTATGTTTTTATGTTTTGTTGTTTTTTGCATGTCTGTCTCTTTTTGCAGCATTTGAGCTATGATTTGCCTTATTTATTAATGTCTCTGCTGCTTAGAACTCTGTCTACAGTGATGTCACATGAATACCATCTACTGTATGTTATTGTATGTGCTCTCTGCAGTCTAAAGAACACAAATCTATGCAATAATGCAGCCTAATAATAATCTCATTTAAAAATCTTTTACAAATTTAATTGTTTATAGTTGCTCAATACATTGTTACATGCCTTCCTCTGACTGCTATGAAGCTCTCACACTGGAGACAAGAGAAGCATTAATTGCTTGGCTCTGAAGTGGTGCATCAACAAGGTGCGCTACTATCCTCTTGATAGAGCGCAAGTTCAAATCCAGGTTGATACACACCTCCCTGTCACTTAAAGTGATCACCAGCCAATCATGAGTGTCATGCATGCAAGGGTCCATGCCAGTGAATATGTAAAGATAATCGTAAAGATGCAGGTAGCAGCATCATGTGTCATTTAGGGTACGTCTCGCCCCTACCTGGTTAGTAGTGATCGCGTGATAGGGAGGCAATAATTGGTGTATTCGCTATAGCTAAATTAGTGAAAAAAAATGGTGGGAGGCATTAGTCAGGATTTTAACAGGTAAACAACGTGCAGTGGCAGCCCAATAATAAACTCTAGCAGAATATTGTCATTTTTGTCTCAATGTCTAAATTGAATTTGCTTTCAGAAACCTTAGTAATGAACCTTTACCCCTTTGCGTCCCTGTATTTCAGAGGAAATGATAAAATTCATGGAGGAGGTTAAGACGCTGGGCTACTCGGACAAACCCAACTACCCGAAGCTGCGCAGCATTTTGCAGCAGGGATTAAAAAGCATCAGCTCCATCGATGATGACAAGTTAGACTTCGGAATGTCCCTATCCGGCGCAGGGCCATCCTCAGTCAAGGTGAAACGTCTTCACAAGTCTTTTTCTGGCGTAAATGCTGTGACTGTTCTGTGATGACGATCTGGAAGGGAAATAAATACCATTAAATATAATGATAGAATATGCTGGATATCACTGAGGTTTATTTTTCATTCTTTTTTTTTAAGTTATGGCTATGTGGGGTTTTTTTTTTTGTGTGTGTTTTCCAAGTATTAAGACAAACTGAAGTAAAAGTTCCTGCCGGAGTCAACAAAAAAAAACCCTGGTGCATTAGATTGTGCTGTGTAGTATTACAGCTATCGATTGTTTGTAACAGAATGTTAATTACGTGTAAATATAGGCATGTTTATGAACTTCTGAGACAGCGTCCAGCACAAAAAAAAAAAAAAAAACAACCCTTGTGAACTAGTTCCTCCCCTTCTCCTTCACTCCCCCCCTCTGACAGGTCCTGAGTGCCTGTGTTTATTCCCTGCTAATGTATCACAAATTTGCTGACATGGTAACCTTGGAGTGATCGCAGGCCGGCAATCAGCGCGCGCACTCGTGACACGGGAAGCAACGGACTCTCCTCAGCTTCCCACAATGCCGTTTGCATATGGAAAGTGCCACCAGGGAGCTGGCCTGTGCCAGCTGAGGGTTACCTGCCCACTGCAGTTATTGTATGTAATTATCGAGCCAATCTGTTCAGCTCAGCGGGGTCTGGATGGTAATCATGAGGCAGCAATTGGCAAAATGGAAGGGAAATGTGAGGAGGGGATGGAAAGGAAAGGGGGGAAAAAAAGCGATGGGATGATGGTTCGAGTCCGAGAGACAGCCGAGCGTTCATTACGCAGTCTGAGTGGAGGACAGGGGGAATTTGATTGCTGTCGTTAAGTGCATCTTCTGGCTAACCCTGGGTTCACTTTGTGTGATTTGCTCCCATGTTCGCTCCTCTCTCCATCCCCTGCTCGAATTAGCAAAGAACAGGATTCCGAAACGTTGGAATAAATGAACTCCAAATACAAACGATTGTTTGGAGGTTTCAAGCGTGGGATGAAATTGCGTCTCCGACCTGTAATCTCCAGTCACGGATATAACCTTGAAAATCCGAATTACTCTAAGCACTATTAAAATAGACCCATTGTATTTGATATTTCAATGATATTTTTTTCTCCTTTCCCTTGCTGGATTTTTTTAGCCTGCTGGAGAGCTGGGGAGCAGAATCGTAATTACATTTGCTCAGACGTCACGCTTAAGGCTTAAGGCACACGTAATAGTTTCCTTGCGTATCGCTGAGGAAAAGTCCCTTTTTAATATTAGGTTCAAGCTCCCCCCAAGGATACTGTAGGCAAGTGATTTGACCATTTCTGTTCTATGCCTCTCTTTTTTTTCTTTTTACTTGAAGACTCCTAAGCGAAAGAAAGCAGCAGAAAAAGAGGCATCTAATGACGAAACTGATGGCTCCCCTGTAAAGAAGAGACGTCTGCCTCAGAAGAAGGGTAAGTGCTTACTACCTGCAGTCAGTTTACTGGGATTCTCCTGCTAACTATTTTTTTTTCTTCATTCGATTATGTACATTAGTTTTATTTGTAAAGTTGCTTAGTCAATAGTTTATAGTTCTATAGCTGATGATTAGTTGGTAGTTAACGGTTTAGTAGATAATAGAAAGTTAATAGTTTAGTAGATCAGTAGCTCATAGTGGTTTAGTAGCTAATAATTAATTAGTAGTAAATGGTTTAATAGCTAATGGTTCAACAGAACAAAAGAAAGTTGCTCAAAAGCTACTATTTGTTAATTGTTGAATATGTAATAGATAGAATAGGTTTTTGCTTATGTTTTAAAAGTTTCAATCTGCTGAAATCCGTTTGATAGTTTGCATTAGCCAGTTTGAAAAATTCAAAGTGCTGTTTCACTCTTGCATGTGTTTGAAATCGAGAGAATAGGACGTGAATTTGTCAGTCCATATACGGCAAGTTAATGGCAAAAATAACAGTATATAAATATGATATTAACAAATCAGACCAAAACTAGTGAACTTTTGAACAAAATAAAACTAGGTACTTCTGCACATAATACGAGTTGACCTTCACATACATGAGACAACCATCGGCTCTTTTAAAACAACAAATGATATTTATACTGCCATTTATGCAGATTCAAATTACTTCTGTATTTACTGTCGGTTACACGTGAATTATGTGCGACGTTTGGCAGTACAATGACCACAGATTGTGGAATGTCTGGAAAATCATGGAATTTAAAAAAAGTTGATTACAGATGAGGAACGTTGTGTAATATCAGGGAATTTTATTTGTAGCATTTTTAAGTTGTATTTCAGTGATGAAACTGTCATGTTTTCCACACCCTCTTTTGTTTTATTGGGTGAGTTCACTGTGTTTATGCAGTGAAAACCTGCTGGGTTTAAGAAACTCTGGCTGGGTTTCCTCTTCTCTGCAAAATGAGGCCTGTTTTTTTACCTTCCTTACAGGTCATAGGTATTTAGCTTTTTAGTCAGGGAAAGTCCTAAGACATGGCGACCAACCTCTTGTGGCATCCAGTATTATCGGCTGCTTAAATAGATCACCCTGATATTATTTATCTACTTTTAGCACTTATTCGTGAAATAGATTTTGATAAGTACCTTCTATGTTTAATTAGAGAGACTCATGCAGCCCTGACTCGCTCTCCTCATTCATTTCAGTTCATGCAGATGTCTTTGGCTGAGTAATTGGGAAGTGAATATTCTGGACATAAAATGAAACAGGATAAATTTGTTGCTTCTCACATTCTCAATGTTTTTTCTCCTCTTTTTCTTCTGCCCCTTCTTAAATCCTGTATAATTAAGAAATTAATCTGGATCATGGATTTAGTTATTTTAGATGTTGAGTCTGGTTGCAAGCCAGACTCTGATTGAGTGTTATTTATAATATAATAGAATAGATCATATAAAGGATTTGGTTGCTTTTCGAGACAGCTGAATGAGTTAATTGCATGTTAGGGTGTAAACACATAGGTGTGGTTATTCTATTTTATTTAAGAATTTATTATTTTTTTTATAGGGGACAATCCAGAGACAAGAAACTAACGGCATGAAGAAGTTTAAGTGATGGAATTTAATCTGGTTTTAAATGAGACCTATTCCTGATATTCCTATATAGATAGTATTCTGGTTATTAAATCTAGAAGTTATTAAATCTTGAAGTTTCTACATATGGGCCTGAGTGTAACCCAAAAGGTTTTAGTTCTAGCTTTTTTTTTTTTCCTTTTCTTTTTTCTTTTTAATATATCAAGCTACCTTTGTTAGAAATTCATAGAAAACAGTTCATTCAGTTTATTGGAAAACATTTAAATGTACGGTTGTACACATGTATATGTTTGCTCAAAGGACAAACAAAGCTCTAACAGATTAAACTATTTTCAAGACGAGTGAAAGGAGTCAAGGTTTTTGTCTCATCTCTGTATTGCTTCAGAAAGACAACGATGCCTATTATAACATGTTTTATCATCACACAGAAGACAACGGCGTGAAGAAGACGGGTGTGACTAAGCCTAGTCCGAAGAAGCGAACCGCAGTGAGAGGAACTCCAACGTCACCCGTGGTGGGAGTAAAGAGAGGCCGTGGCAGGCCCAAGAAGAGCGCATAGCTCTCTTTTAAACTGTTACAATTTTTTTAAACTCTAGTCTGGTTTAGTTCCGAGCTGTACATTTTCTTTTCCTTAACTTTTTTCTGCAGGATGTTGGGTACATTCTCAAGTAAAATAATAAATAACAAAAAAAAGGCCTTGAGTAGCGAGTTATTTTCATCCCCTTTGTAATGGCTTGAATAATCAGGCCCGTGCCGACGAGGTCCACAGGGATTGCTTTGCCCTCGATAAGGAAATCCCAGAAGGAGCTCGACGAGTGCCGAGCCTTTCCACACCGCATCCCACTCTTCTCTCGTCGCAGAATGAAAGGCGAGGTGCGACTGGTGTTCACTCGTTCTCTCTCTTTCCCCCTCTCTCTTTCCCCCCTCTCTCTTGCTCGCTGCTCTTTGATCCCAGAGCTGAGGCGCTCTTCAGGGAAAGAGGCTGCGTGCATGTGCGCCTTACCTCTCCTCTCTTCCGCCATTTGATCAGCACAAGACAAAAGACGAACACTTGGGTCCCGCTGTTTGTCACTCCAGAGCTCGAGTCTTCCTCTCCTGGGTTCCTCACCGAGCAATCATTAAAAGTTAGATGCATTACTTGGATTCGCATCTTGTTACTTTGTTATTGGGTTTGATCGCAGGCAGAAAGTGTTTTTAAGGATAAGCACTGTCTTCTGTCTTTCCGACATTAAGAGGGCAAAGAATAACTTTATGAGGGGATAAAAAAAAGTAGTGTGTATAAAAATAAAAAGGTGTGTGCAGAGTTTGTCAGTCTGGATTGATATGACTTTTTCTCCCTTTCTTTCTGAATAGTAATGAATTGAACGCAGATAACGAGAGACAGATGATGTATGTGGATTGGTTGACTTTAGGATTTGCACACGTTTGAATATTTCCTTAATTTTTCCCCACGAAAATGATTGTAATTAAGTTTGAATCAGAATCATATTGATTTATTTGATTCTTTCGACTCTTGATGGGGGGAAAAGGCATTTCTCTTCAGCTTCTATATATGTTCCTCATAGAGAAGTCATTTGCTCTAAGGGTTTGTATATATATGTATATGTATATTTATATTTAAAGGTTGCTCCAAAATAAGGAACAAAACCAATGAATCATTTCTAATGATTGATTCAAATCAGAATCGAGTTGCAAATTTAAGCCGAAAAAAAAATTGTGGAACTGTATCTGAATTTTTTATAGAAATTTTGGGACCAAAGCAAAAATGATTTACAAATAAATAAGATACACATACAAATGCAAATTTTTTGGTACCAATTGTATTTTTGTGCTAACTCTAACCCTACTTTACATTTTTGTTTATTACCTAGCTAAAATATCCTCCCATCATTACATCATCTTCCTAATTCCTTCATAGTCCACCATGCCACCGATCATCACGTCCACATTAACATGCCCCCCTCCCCGCACAGTGACCAGAAAAAGTCTCTTCTTAGTCAATATAAAATCTGTTGCTGAAAGTGCTACCATAAAACTTGCTGTGTATCATGTCAATACACTAAAATGTAAGTTAAAATGCGTATTAAATTGTTTTGTGCTTGTTTATATTGACACACTGAAGTATGGTTCTCGTGATACATGGGATCCTCTTGAGTTTTGGCCTGGTTCACACTTGTATTCACATCTGGCTAAAACAGTGGCTTCGAGGTGGGAAGACACTGAGTAATGCAGGTGTTAACCACAAATTGGGGCAATTAGCAAAAATACCCAAGTAGGCAGATGTCGAGACCACTGTACAGACTTTGTGGTTTATAACCCTAGTTAGACCACAGCCCTGCCCAATGTTAAATCTGCTTAGCCGTCAAGTTGTACCGATGAGGAGAGAAAGCCGTTTTCTCCTAATGTTTGTTTTCAGAGCCAAGCTGCAGGAGCGATATCGATTGATTCAGCCGTGTGGTGTAAAGTGCACCCCTGCGTGCTTTTCCCCCCTTCTTTTCCAGTGACCTTGGGGGCGCACAGCCATTGCCTCGCAGTAGGGGGCAGTAGCACATAATGATGGCACACTTGAGGGAAGGGGATGGGGGGCAGAGCATTTAAACACAACTTTACCACCTGTTCCCTGCACCGGCGACACACGGAGCAGACAGGCAGCTTTGATGGGCTTGAGTGTGGCCATTGATTGACCTGCATTTATATCCAGTGCTTTACTCTGTGTTTCTCCACAACAGTGTCGGTTTGGTGCAGGGACATAAATTTGGCTCAGCAGCGGTTTAAGCTGCGCCCTAGACCCCCTTCGTACTTTTTGTAAGACAGATGTCAGGTTCGCTCGTCTCTGATCCCATAACGTTGTTGTGTTATCGGGTCCAATTTGCACCGTATGTAACTCATCTCGTACTGTAGAGCCTGCAGATAAGTATCGAAAGTTCTTCAGCATTTATGAAGAATTGTTTTGAAAGTTAGCTGAACAGACACAGTAGTTGGTTAACTGTACTTTTTAAAGGGATAGTTCATCGGAAAACCTCGCTTTCTCACTTTTCTCAACCAAGCGACTATAGATATGCGCTGGAGCTGCAAGGCTCATGGAGCTAACAAGCAACTAATTCTCGATATTTCTAACAGTCACATTCAGTTTTTCTGAATGCCTTAACATCAAGTTAGAAATTGAATTCATGCTTCTCACATCTCCTGTTAATACCTGATTAGATTTTTATTATAACAAGTGTGCTTGAGAATTAGTGGGGCACATGACCATAACATGTCAATCAGGAACGTACACGACAATATCCCACAACAATCTTGGATGATGTAGCACTGTTCTAAACTCTATTTTTATGTCAAATAACTTCCAAATCTTTGTGCTTTACATTTCAAATCTACTTTTAAAAATTCTCAATTTTCCAAAGCACCATTCAGCCTTGAAACAGGAAGCCTGGTGAAAGAACTTAACTCTAGTTTTCCCAGATGAAACTCTGAACGTACCGAAAAAGATATAGGGTGATTTATCTCTCGAAATCAAACATCTACACAGTCACAAATGTTAAACCATGTGTGTTACCTGTACTGTAAGTACCTGTACTTATCTTATTTGTTGCAAAGGAGCTTTAGAGGAATCAGTCCTCCTGCCCTTAATGAACAAAGTAAAAGAGACAGAAACAGGACAAACTCAGCAACCGAGAGTTAAAATGGGAACCCATCGTCCTCTGGGCAACGTACTGAACTTGAAGTCATGTGCTGATGTTAGGTTTAGCAGATGAGCAGAATTAAATGGAGGTTGATTGAGTCGAAAGATCTTTTGAGATAACCACTGCGAGCAGAAAATGGTAGAGTTCGGAACGCTACTGTAAGTGTAAACAGCAAAGGGGAAACAATGATTAGCCCCACATCACACAACATGACAACCACTAAGACCAAAATTTTCCATGAACAGCGACAATATGGTCAAAATGCAAAAGTGTGCAGTTTTCAACTTCTTACTACCTCCATGCCATTTTCTTACCATACCCATGATCACTTTTACACGACATCCAATATGTTCTTACTACAACTGATCAGATCGTTCTACATGCTTGATGCATTCTCACTGCATCCATTTGGTCACACTGCACTTTTTCATTCATTCTGTAAGTTTTCTTGTGTCCACATCTACATCAACAACTCGTGCTTGTCTCGCTTGTGCTACACCAGTGAAGTCTGTACTAGCTTTTCCATCATTACTATGTCAACGCTGTCATTACTACGTCTTTAAGTACTTATTCAACCACATCCGTTCGGTTTTTTCAACATGTCCAAAGTTCGACTTTGTTGTCCGCGTCCATGGAGACCATACAGCATCCTCATCTGTCTCTACTGTGTTTCTGCTGTGTTCAAGTTAATTTGTCCAGCCCATGTTCTAAGGATATAGTGGGACTAGAAAGAGATGTTCTTGAGGTGTTCCTGGGATGCTGCTAAAACAACTGGACTGTTGAAGGTCATCAAAGTTGAACCTGACACAAAAGTTTTTGTTCATATTTCAGTTGGTAATTTTTTTTAATGAATTGGCTTGATCTGTAAAGAAGTTTATTATTTAATTTCATCCATTCATTCATTCATTCATTTTCTAAGCTGCTTAATCCTAATTAGGGTCGTGGGGAGGCTGGGCGAAGGTGGGGTACACCCTGTACAGCTCGCCATGCTATTGCAGGGCCATCACACATACAACCATTCACACTCACACTCATACCTTGGGGCGATTCGGAACAGTCAATAACCCTACTGTGTATGTTTTTGGACTGTGGGAGGTAACCAGAGTACCTGGAGGAAACCCACCAAGCACCGGGAGAACATTTAAACTCCACAGAGAAATGCCTGGGAATCAAACCCGGGACCTCCAACTATGAGGCGGATCTGCTTATCACTGCGCCCCCGTGCCACTGTCGCTGCGGGCTTGCTCATTAGGGATGTGTAGGGGGTTGTAGAAAAATTTTTAGATTCCTCCTTAAATTGCTTTTACTGTGTAAAGCTGCTTTGTGACAATGTCAATTGTAAAAAGCGCTATACAAATAAAACTGAATTGAATTGAATTGAATTATTTAACGTGGTTTATTTTTTGTTGCCGTCCATTTCCCCCCAACATAACACAATGTTGTGTCTCCTTCCTTGATACTAGATGAAAACCCATGAAGCAGGCCTCATGTGTGGGCGGTTTGGATGGTGGTTCCAAACCGTCTTGGACCGCAGTGACATCATTTTGACACCATGATGGTGTTCGCCGTAGACTGGCAATGACCGCCAAAAACTGCAGGAATTTCAAAATGTTTCCAATTTTATGGCGGTCTTTAAAACCATGTAGCACTGTCTAGCTGCCTTGTAGCTGCCGCGCTGTCACCTTTCACAACCTTTTTGAACCGCAATCAATACAGCCTCATTACAACCCATTTACACTGTTCTTACCTACTGCTTATAATTTTTCTGCCATACCGCCATCATTTTAAACCATGCTGAACGTCTTTGAAACTGCCCGTGTGAGGCTGTTTTGCCACACAGTGGTGTCAATTTTGCTGGAAGCCACACTGAACCATGGTCAGATCTGCCCCTGTGTTAGGCCAGCTTTAAACAAAAACATCACAGGTTAGCACAGATGTTTATCTGCTAAAGTGTCATTCTTTATTTCTTCACTCTGTACAGGCAGATTGGTATAGGGGGAATTTTTGTTTTTTTAGACTTAATCAAAAACACCAGGTAAACACCATCATGGTGTATTTTGAAATGCCGATCACAAGCAGTTGATGTATCCTACTCATTTTATTTCTGCCCCAACTGCAAATTTTTATTTACTACTTGGATTGTGGTTTAAAATGTTATTTACAGTTATACCAAAACCCACAATGAACTTATGAGTCCAAATCTCAGTATATTCATTCATTGATTTATTAATTTTCTAAACTGCTTAATCCTAATTAGGGTCGCAGGGAGGTTGGCGCCCATCTCAGCCAACTCTGAAGGAAGGCAGGGTACACCCTGAATAGTTTGCCAGGCCAACACACATACAACCATTTACACTCTCCTCTAGGGGTGATTTGGAAAAGCCAGTTAACCTACTGTGCATGTTTTTGACTGTGGGAGGAAACTGGAGTACCCGGAGGAAACCCAAGCAAGAACAGGGAGAACATGCAAACTCCACACAGATACACCCGAGCCCGGGAATCAAACTCGGGACCTTCTTTCTGTAAGGCGGACATGCTAACCTCTGCGCCACCGTGCTGCCCTATCTGAGTATATTACCATTGCAAAAAATATTCAATTCAATTCAGTTTTATTTGTATAGCGCTTTTTACAATTGACATTGTCACAAAGCAGGTTTACACAGTAAAAGTAATTTAAGGAGGAATCTAAAAATTTTTCTACAACCCCCTACACATCCCTAATGAGCAAGCCCGCAGCGACAGTGGCAAGGAAAAACTCCCTCAGTTGACACGAGGAAGAAACCTTGAGAGGAACCAGGCACAAAAGGGAAACCCATCCTCATTTGGGTTATATGGGTCCAAGTATCTAGGTAGACTGTGTGCAACTAATTTTTTTTTTAATAAATATGTCAATGTCCTTTGACCTCTAAATTATTTTTTTTCTCTGAGTTTCTTTTTGAACTTGTACATGGTCACCATTTCTTGCTAGCATAGACCTCGTTAAAGTTCCTAGTAGCCCAAAGTGATAAAGTCATGAACTGGTTTCTCATGTGTCTTCATAAACCTGACTGAGACTACACAACTATGACAGTTGAGTGATTTTTTTGTTCTATGGGACACAGACTCAGCGAGAGCTCCAGTCTGTGGCGGTGAATAAGCTCCAGATAGAGCGCCTTTACTCTGATGTAAGGGTCAAGTCCCATGTGCAAAAACCTTAATTAGTTTCAAAGGGTTGTGAAAGCTGGTGTGATCAGCATGCTAGGCTGATGTCCATCAATCAACAGCCCTTAAGGCACTGCACTCTGATACCTCATAAAGAAAGGCAGCTTTACACGGGTAATGCTATACCATTCACAGGGTCATGGGACCGCACTGTCCCCATTCATATGCACTTGATAAATGGTGTTCTTGACATTGAATTGTTCAGATATGGGACCAGGGGGCCGTGCAGATCTGATCAGAGGTTTACATCGAGCAAATGGGCGGGATGGGGGGGGGGGGTTGGGTTGGGGCATCTTTTGAAAATATCAACTTCAATTGTGTTAGATTTGAAAAATCTGTTCCGTTAATCTATTGTGTTTGGAAGAAGAAGAAGAAATGCCATCTCATATCTCATTTTCATCTCTCCGGCTTCATGAGTTTAGTCTTTTTTTCTATCTTGTTCATATTTAGATGAAAAGAAATTTCACTCTCATTGTGTTCCTATTTGGCGTTGCACCCCCACCTTATGCCCTCCATCTCGAAAACACCCGTAAAAAAAAAAAAAAAAAAAAACTATATAGACTGATTTTAGGCGGCTGACATAAAGTGCTCTTTCAATGCAGTTATGGTACATTTGCGATTCTAGTTGTGTGTAAATATTAGAAAACAGCAGGTTCTCACATTCGCAGAAGCGAGGCGTAGCAGTGGGGCTAAGAGGCGCGTTCTTATCGGTATTGTATTCACACTACACCGTTCCTCCTGCTGTTTCTAATCTGCCGCTGCCGCTGCGAGCAAAACTGGACAGGCATTTATTGTCTCAGCAGGGGGATACTTGACAAGAGAATGTTAAACACTACCACTACCTGCAATTTTCAAAGGCGATACCAGACATGATAAAATGTAGATACACGTTTAATTTCTGTTTTGGGTGAAACGATGAAGAAACTCTGCCGAAATAAGCAGGTAGGCGACTCTTTTTCTTTGCTTCCACAGGGTGCCTTGTGAGTTTACACTACACTGTTTTTTGTGTGTATAATTTTAGGGAAAGTTTTGTCTTTTAATCCCTCTGATCCAAACTGCTCCCAAGTGAAACTGGAACCGGGGACTTGAGGCTTCACTTCAGTTCACTTTTGGCAGCCGTGTTTGGAAGTTTAGTGGACATAAGAATACATGACTGATGTTGAACATTGATAGTTCAACGCCAAATAGCATCTTTGCATACCAGGAGACTCCCGTATATTTGCTTCTCCCAACACCTTTGCTACTGAGCCAGACTAATCCTTAATCTGAATTAAGTTCAGTTCCCTTGGTAGCAACATCAGGAAGATGATACCAGGCATGATAAAATATAGACACACGTTTAATTTCTGTTTTGGATGAAACAATGAAGAAACTCCGCTAAAATAAGCAGGTAGAAGATGCCATCAAACTGCCCGCATCCATGTCCAACTACCTTTCTTGGCATATTTGCCATTAATGCTTCTGATCCATATGGCTCTCAGTTGAAACTGGGAGTGAAAGCCAACTCGAGTCTTCACTTTTGATGGCCGTGCTACGGAGTCTAATATGCTTCGGAATATATGATTGACGCCAACTACCCATATTAGCACATCCTCGTCTTCTTGCAACAACTATGTCTTTTACTGCATTTAATGCAGACTACTCCAATCCAAACTGAAAGTGGGTGCCGACTCATGGGGCCTGAGTTCAGTTCCCTTGGTGGCAATCTCGGCAGGTTGTTTTGTGCATCAGAAGACATTGAACTGTCCACGTCCAAAGGCCTTGACGTTGTCTTTGCATACTTGCTATTAATGCTTCTGATCCAGACTATTCCCAGAACACACACACACACACACACACACACACACACACACACACACACACACAAAAACAACAACTGGGGGCCGTGAGTTCAATCTAAGGGATTGGTGAGCATCAGTAGACGTATTTGGATGAAGTAAGAACATATCACTTATGCTGTCCAAGTCCATATGGCTCATTTTTCTTCTTAATGCCCGTGATTTAGAATATTCGCAGTCTTGACTCAAACTGGGGGTTGTCTTGCAAAGCTTGAGTTCACCTCGAAGATTTAGTGAGCATCAACGGACATTTTTGACAGCATAAGTGGGACGTTCTTGCTTCTCACTGTCCGCAGCTAATATCCCAATATCTCATATTTGTCTTGGTATACTAGCATCCCCCTCCATTCGCTTTTCACTCTCTCTCTCTCGGCACCCTGTGTGTTTCTGTTTCTTGGATAAATGATGACTTCCAGACGCGGCCTTGATAACTGCTGGGGCCATCGAGGAGGCATCCGAGGAGGCAGCCATCTTAATTATCATGACACTTGCACACGCTGCGATTTCCACCATAGTGCTGGTCGATTATTATTATTTTTTTCTTAATGAACTCTGAAGGAGGCCCGAGGAGTGTGTTCAAACTTGCGTTCCAGGCCGTTACCCCTTGATCACTGCCTTTCTGATATCAAAATTGTGCCGCTTCTAAATCGGCTCATGCGCAAGTCTTAAATTAGGTCATGCTGTCTAATGGACTTCATGCTGGGAGCGCCATTAAAGAAGCTTCACGAACATTTAATAACCAATTCGCTTAATAAATCCATTTTAATAACCAGGAATCAATTACATTCTTGATGAAGGGCTTTTAACACCGAATGCTGCTCTGATAGCATGGTTCATGTCTGCCACCCTGTATGGAAGCAGAAATGTCTGTTAAGTACTTGCTCTTTCTAATATGTGTCGTTAAGTAGCCAGGTCAATCAAACACCAGTAGAAGCAGACAGAATGGACAGAATCTTCTGTTCCAGGCCTTCAAGTGTCTTGCTAATGCTGCTTTTTTTTAAACAGCAGTAGAGCCGTCCACAATGGAGCCGTATAACATGCCTTAGGCAATTTCTCACATGAGTGTGGTATGACGGTATGGCTTTGTGGTTTGGAACATCACCATTGTGGTCACTCTAGCTGTGGTGCTTTTCTCACACACAACCTTTTGTGCGGCGTTCTCAGCTATTATATTCTCACCACAGGTGAAAGCCGTGTTTGTGGGTGGCATGTTCAGGGTCACGAAGATTGATGCATCTGTTTTAACATTGAAGTCACTTCTTAATTTAACATACTTATAAATAGTACATGGAGTATTTTGTGTTGATTTTCTGCCCCTACAAGAAAATGTTAAAATTTCTGTTAAAGCACGAGCACATATTTTGATAAATCGGATGTATTTTCCTTTAATAAGCTCAGACTTGCTCTGTAAAACAGCTCTCTGGGGCCTGATGGTACACAGACCTCAGCTGGCAGGGAAACACACATTAGCATTGCCTTTGGTAAAAGGAAACCGGCCGCTTTTTTGTAATGTATTTCAGGACCGTTTTAGTAGAATGTGCCCCATATTTAGTCTGAATCCTGCCTATTCCCAGCACATATCACATAAGGTCTGTGTACCCCCTTAGAGAAGTGGTTCTCATGGGATGTGTTCATCTGTCGCTTCACCTCCCAGCGGTTGCTGTTGAAGGGTTTCAAACGCTCCCTGCAGGTTCTATTGTGGTGTCCGTGCTGTTGGGAGGAGATGGAGCCGTCGGTCTCAGCTCAGGTTTCACCAAGCATTGCTCCCTGATACAAAAAATGAGAGCGAACCTTGCTGCCCTCCTGCCCTCTCCCACCATTGTGTACTTTCCCTATCGCTTTTGTGGTTCCAGCCAGCAGATTGGCTTGCTCAGGAATGGGAGAGGACGTCGCTGCCTCCCCATCTGTCCGAGTCCAGATCGAATAATAGGATTTTCTGTCCTGGAATTGAAGATAATTGTGGTCTCTATCCCGCGCTCTAACTGTATGATATTAACCTCGTGCTCCAGGGCCCACATAGGGTCTTGACCGAGGCCAGATGGCACCGTGTTTTGATATCCGATCCAGACTCGGAGGTCAAGTTGAAGTTGAAATCCGAAGGGTCGT
This sequence comes from Tandanus tandanus, assembly GCA_039654325.1. NCBI lineage: Eukaryota > Metazoa > Chordata > Actinopteri > Siluriformes > Plotosidae > Tandanus > Tandanus tandanus. The sequence continues at coordinate 20,479,641 of JBCNYH010000022.1, read as the reverse complement.
CCTATCATTTCCCCCCGCGCAAGTAACAGAGGTGTCATTCAAACAGGCAGCCTCTTATCTGGATCAGGATCTTCACAGGGCACTGAAATAGTGGCCGAAGCAGCACTTATACAGATGCCATGCCGTCGAGGTTGGAGCTGTAACTCATTTATACGCTCTGGGAATGGGTGGTGGGTCAAAGTCAAACTTCTTCTGCTTTTAGGACGTGCAGCGTAAAACTGAATAGCTTCAGTATCAAAGGTGCGAACGCACAATGGAAGATCGATGAAGCAAACTATTAAAGTGTCCTACGTGTCCTCAGTCTCATTGGATAGGGTGAAAAAGAAGGAAAAGGGAAAAACGACTCAAGCAGGAGGCATTGCTTTGTTCGATCAGCTCTGAATGGGCTACTTAAACAAAAAAAGAGAAGAGTATGATGATGAGCCTGGCGTGGAGGCCTCCCGTGGTGCTGAAGCCATGGTAATAATGTTCCCACTTTCCCTCTCCCTCACCGTGACCCAGGCCTGGTTACAGTCCCCTTGGTAACGTTCACATTCGGAGAGCTTTAAATACACTTTAAAACCCTTGCTGTAAGTGTTCGGATTCTGTCAAAGCTAGAATTACCCAAATTAGGAGCTTCATCCCCTCTAGGCTTGTAGTCTAGCACCATTTTAAATGTGTTAGTAAGCACTTTATAATTGAAAACAATTACGCTTCCAGGCAGGCCTTCTGCATATCTATTTTTAATTTATTCACGTCCACTTTTTTTCCCCCTTGCACTTTAATTGCACCATAGCCTTTTTTTAAGATCCCTTCCCCATGGTTGTTTGATACATCGCTACATTAATAAGAACACTTTGAAACGGCTCGCTGTTCATCATGTACCTGTGCATGCGAGATGATTATAATTTCATCCCCCGTCCTGCTGCTGGTTCCTCCTCTTTCCACAGAGTGCACTGTGGCTCTGCGGATGGACGCCCAAGACTGCCGCGTCATCCCAACATCCTAACAGGGACGTCATTAATAAGGGTTAAATCTGGCTAATTGTAATCCAATTAATATCAGACACAATGATGTACCGCCTGCTTGCTTTTCAGAGGACCCAGCTGTAAAGCCTTGTCACCCCCCTCCGCCACCTCCACCACCCCGTTCTATTGTTCCTTTAATGAGTGTTTTTTTTAAAGGATGTAAAGGTAGCCGTTACCAAATGGAAAATGTTCAAGCTGAGCACCAAAGCCTACTTTTCTAATTTCCCATGACTTTGTCTTTGCCTTGGTGTTTTTTTTTCTTTCCTGAGAGCATAACCCCGGTGTCATTATTTACATCATATTTCTTCCAATTACACTCCACTTTCTTTACATTTCACTTTAACCCAGCAAGTCATCAGGACGAGACTTTTATTGTCGATGATCTATGCCGTGGCACTGAGTGAAAGAAAAATAGCCGAGTGAAACTATTTGTGTTTATGGCTTTAGAGGGAAAGAGATAAATGACCTGGGTTTTTTTATTTAGTTTTAATGAAGAAGGGATTGAGGGACTCCCCTGTCCCTGTGGCATTAATGTGATTTTGTTCTCGATAGACGCCACCACTTTTCCTCGCCACGTTTTGTTTGTGACCTAGTTGCTGGTCGAGGCGAAGGACCCTGCTGCCACGACGTGCCTTCCTCCCTCGATCATAAGGACCCTAATGTTTTTTTTTTTCACTTGTGCTAGAGAACAAGCGCCCACTTGCAGTAAATAATCAGCGTCCCTCGGTATTACGTGTCCCTCCGGCCACTGGGCTAAATGATGGCTTCATGCCGACCGTCTTCAAAGCGTGATCGTGTCCCAACGCTCCGCCTATTCCTTCCTCCCTACCATTACAAAGCGCCTACAAACAATATTAGCAGAGTCACCTTATGCTCTCCGCACGAGCCTCCTCGGTTGTTCAGCATTAACTGGATACTCAGTCCCCAATTATGCTCTTGGCTCAAAAGGCGAGCTCGAAAAAACAAGACAGGTTTCGCTTCCCTTCTGTGGGACTTCATTAAAGCAGCTAGTGCGCCGGTTTCCTCAGGGAGGGAGGACAGCAACACACACACACACACACAGACACACACAATAGCCCAGTGTCAGAGTGCTGCAGCATGGGGACAGTTAATGCACAGAGAAGTTAATTACACACTGTGTGTTTGGGTGAGTGGGTGTGTGTGTGTGCGTGTGTGTGTCTGTGCACGTGGGTGTGTTTTTCTCCCTCCTTCACTTGTGTGAAATATTTGGAATTAATTAGTTGAATCAATATGCATTTTAAATCATATGACATGCATACAGAGCTGCGGCGGGTGGATGTTGTACAGTTAAATGCGTGTTGTATTTACCCTCTGCGGCTGGAAATCTGGCTTCTGACATGCGTGGCTTTCACCGACTTTTTTTTGGCTTGGAGTTTGCACATAAATCGGCTTCATGGCACATACGTCACATACAGACGTCAGCCCGCAGTGCTTTTACTGGATTCTGATATCTGAATGTTCAGTGTGAGTTAAGTTTCCAGTTCCAATCACAAGAAAATAAATGACTGGTGGAGCGAACACACGCATTCACTGACCTTTCCATGACATCAGCTGGCGTATATAATGTCAGATCCTTATTAGCTAACCTTATGTTACTTTACCTGAATGAAGTGTTTACGCTAATACTACTAATAGCATTTCTACTGTCATGACATTAGTTACTATGTCATTAGTGAACAAATTCGTATGTATAAACTTACCTCTTCCGAGTCTTCAGAAACATGCATGCTCTGTCTAACCTGAAGACGAAGTTGAACTTCTAATTATCTAATTAGATCCCGGTGTTAGACCTACTGGAAAGTTCCCGTTTATGTAAATGTAATGACTATTGTAATATTACTTTACTTTAGTACAATTTCCATAATCTCTCAAATGTCTAGTAATAATAACATGAACAATATTTAGCTTACATGCAAGGTAATAACTTACTAGGACCGAGCTCGCACTCGTGGACTGCGGTCAGAGAAACACACGCACACAATTTCCTGTAGAACAAAAATCATTTTTTATTACGAAAATTTGTTTATTAGCAGGATTGTGCAAAGCTTTCTGTGCTGATTTTTCTAAAATCCGTTCAATTTTGGAGATAAACCAGATCAAATTCTAGATCCAGAGATTTTTTACAGGATTTTTTAACATTGTGAGAGAGGAAGATTTTTTTCGTAAGTATGGTATCACAGCAGGCCCAGCAGGGGGGTGCTGTGTACTTTTTTTGGCTTGGCAGAGGTTTTGTGCTCCTGTTTTCTTCATGTTTCATTCAAAAATGTTAAAGTTTCGACATGCAGTAATGGATAATTTTCATATTTATATCCAAATATTGAGGAAAGGAGACTCTAGACTTTGGCCCTGTGTTTGGAGCAGTTTTGTGACTGGATTTTGGATTTTTGTTATTATTTATTTATTGTATGTTTATTTATTTATTGCCTCCTCTATGAAGGTGATTATTTCTGGTGTTGATTTGTTTGTCAGTATGTTTGAAACAAACTTTATGAACAGATTTATTTATTTATTCATTCATTTTCTGAACCACTTAATCCTAACTAGGGTCGCGGGGAGGCTGGCGCCCATCTCAGCCGACTGTGGGCGAGGGCAGAGTACACCCTGGACAGCTCGCCAGG
>JBCNYH010000022.1:20422112-20438748 GCA_039654325.1 Tandanus tandanus | reverse complement strand
ATATATGTGTGTGTGTTGTGGAGAAGAGAGAGAGAGGCTGGCGAGCACACATATCTCTCTCTCTCTCTCTCTCTCTCTCTCTCTCTCTCTCTCTCTCTCTCTCTCTCTCTCTCTCTCCATCTTCTAATATTTTCTTGAAACTGGTTGTATATTTATATATAGTTGATGAATTCTGTAGTTAAGACCACCTTTGTCGAATCCAAGACCAGTCCATGATCAGAACTAGTCAAGACTGAGTCTGAAGAGCTTCAAATTCAAGTTAAGATCAAGTCCAATGAAGTTTGGGTCTGGGTCAAGCCTGGAGCCAAATATGTTTGAGTCCAATGGAAGATCAAATCTAAAGAGATTTGAGTACACTTCAAGTCTGAGTCCAAAGAGGTTTAAGTTCAAGTCCAAATAGCTTTGAGTCCAGGTCAAAACCAAAGAGGTTCCAGTCCAAATTAAGCCTAAGTCCAAAGATAATTAATTCCAAGACAAAACTCAAAGAGATTTGAGATCAGTCCAAACAAGAGAGATGGAATCATGACTGAGACAGAAAAAAACCCCACTACTGAATACTGTCCTGTATATATTTTTTGTGGATTGATGCACCCATCATGTCTTCTATAATAAAATAATCATATAACACTAGTATTTGTAATTTGTAAATTGTTACAGGAAGCAGGACCAAGTAGAATATTTGGTGAGACCAATGGCAAAGGCCAAATCAAGTCCAAGTGCAAATACCAACGAGTTCAAGGCAAGCCCAAGATTGGACTGAAGTTCGAGAGCCTTGGGCATGATGGTAACATAGAGCAGGGAAATAGGAAAAGCTGTGAAGGGGGGAAGATGCACCCTGCACAATGAGCTCTTCATTTCTCATGTATGGAAGCTCAGTCTGGTCCACGACTTATCTCTGTGGCAAGATGGTATCACCAAAAAGAGGCCCTGTAATGACCACATGCTCCATTTGATAATCCAGGAGCCCTGTCCGGAGATAGACTTGGGTTATTTATTTATTTATTTTTCAGGGTTTCGGTGTGAAGCTTAAGGTCTGCAGAGAGCAAGTGAATTACCTATACAAAGGAAAAGTATTTTGCTTCCTCTGCTCCATGGGTTAACATAATAGCTTCCACCTCTTGGCCCTTGCCTTGTTTTTGATTGATACTTTTCAATTACAGTCTCTCCAGCCTACCGCCTTTACCCCCAAACATTCAAAATGTTATTTTTTTTCTCCCTTTCCACACCCCCTCCTTTCCCTGATAACTTCAAACATTTAGGGGCTACAAGAGCACCAGTAGCCCTGTTTAGCTAGAGCAGTAAATTGCTTCCATGTTCAACATAATAGCAGTGACAGGCCTTTGCTAGGGAAATCAGTCCGGCAAAGGGACACGCCAACGATAAGACATCCGGCTTTGAAATTCTATTTCTCGGTATCAGAATTAAATCTGGACTTTATATTTCTTCGGCAGCGAGGCACTCTGTAATCGTCTCGTGTCTGTGGTATTTGATCATTGCTTGACAACTTACACGAGACTGACTTTACCTTCTTTCCTCCCGGATGTCTTTGGGTCTCTGCTTCGGTGTTAAAGATCAACATTTTATTCTTTTAACTTGATGTAAGGACTGATGTGGAGGTAGAACATAATTCATAAGCAATTAAAACAGCTGTGCATCTGAACGCAAAGGTTTATACACCTTTAGAAACACAAATTTAACGATTTAAAGCTTTTTTTTTTTTTTTTTTGCTAATAGTCAAATGTTTCCTGCTAACACTATATATTTTATGCCATACATTTGTTGTTTGCTGAAATGTAGGAATCATGCAAACTAGACCTCCTGGAAATGAATAGGCATTCAACTGCATATTTTATTAAAACTAAATTCAAGTGTTTTTATGTTTTACTTCACCGTTAATAAATGAAAAAAATAAGTTTGGTGGAAATGTAATTTCTTTCCTTTTTTTGTTTATTCATTCACAAGACATTGTTTTAAGTATAAACTCAAACATACATTCATCAACAACTACAGTTTGGGAAATTCTGAATTGGAGATTTCATCAAAAACAATCAAACTATAATCTACTGTATAACATTCTTTGCTGTATGCTAACCTTTACATTTTGAATTTAGCGTTATGCTATCTTGTGTACTTTAAGATTTCTTACAATTTTAAGCTATAAGCCAAATCTGAAATCTAACTTCATTAACTCGTACTCTTTGGTTGGATTTGTTTGTTCAATCTCAGATCATAACCCGTAATATTTCACCCCTGATCAGAAAACACCTAATGAAACGCCCTTTCAGGCAAATTATGTCATATCAACATGGTCGCTCCGAGCATGAACAGTAAACAAAGTAGCACTTCTTATCATTAAAGGAGTTGTAATGTGTAAAGAATTATTAGCTTTGGCTCAATGACAATACAGCTGTGTTTGCATGCATGTCCCTTTTTTGAGGAGGTAAATATACTCACTCATCGGAGTTAGATAGCATGTTGTGAAAAAACACGGAAGTGTTGTTGTAGCTTTCAATCACGTTTTGTCGTTTTCTGTCAGACAGTATGTATTGGTGTGTAGCCAAAATTCTCCCCAGCCTCTGTACAATTGACAAAACACACTAATGTTCTGATAAGGCCGAGCGTTACTGGTGAAGCTCTTATCCGGAATTTAGAAGGTAAAAGTAAACTCTGAATGCACAACCATTTCTCAAGCATTAGAGATTGTTTTGTCCTCTGTTTGTTCTCCTTCCTCTTCAGATAAACCCTTCCTCAGGAAATCGTTTACGTATACCTCTTGGCACTGAATCTTTTTTTTTTTCTCATCCACAGACTTCACACCATCCTGAAGTTGGAGGATGTGGAGTTTGCCCAGTGGTGATGAAACCTGTGCACTTCCTTCAGCATCACACCTTGGGTTTTACAAAAGGAAACAATTATAAGCAGAGCCTAAGGTGGGTGAGATGGTGGTGTGTGTATACTGTAGCTAAACAGGATGAGTGTAATGTAATGTATATCAGGAGCGTGTTTGTGTGTGTGTGTGTGTGTGTGTGTGTGTGTGTGTGTGTGTGTGTGTGTGTGTGTGTGTGTGTGTGAGCTGGGATTAGAGATTCCAGGCATGCTTTGGAAGGGAGAGGAGGAGGAGGTCTTCTTCGTTTACTCTGACATTGTGAGTGTCAGCCTCAGATCACTTTAATCAGGGAGAGGATATGCATGATAAAACGGATAAGGGACTTTAATCAAAAAAATTCGCTGGTCTGGAAACGTGACACACTCGGAGAAGCACGCCTCATCCCCGGCGCGCCCCGTGTCACTGCCAGGCGCCGCCGCCGCATCATGAATATGCATGTCAGGAAGGCAAGGTACCATATTAAAATGGGCTATTGTTTGTTCAGCTGCGCGGCCACCAGAGGAAATCGTCCGCCAGAAGGCCTGCATGTTTTCCAATGCCCCCTGCGTACAGTATATCCTTATGCACACACAGGTATATAACATCGTATATACTCAATTACGGTGCTTTTATTCTGCACAGACTTGCTCCTAAGGTCTAACAGGCTGCTTGATTCTTGGTTTGTGTTATCAGTCAGAAACATCAGGTGGATTAAATAAGATCAGTTCTGTGTGGCCTGATAGAGACAGGAAGTCAGTTTTGACATGTTCAGTCGCACAAATTAGTATGGAACATTAATGGGCCCTGCGATGGCTGGCGAGCTGTCCAGGGTGTACTCTGCCCTCGCCCAGAGTCAGCTGAGATGGGCGCCAGCCTCCCCGCGACCCTAATTAGGATTAAGCAGTTCAGAAAATGAGTGAATGAATGAATGAATGAGTGTGGAAAGAAACCCATATTCCAATCTGAAGATGTTCATCCTTTACATTTCATTTGTCAGGTAAAGATGGCAGATATAGTTTTGATGTGTGTTTAGTTGATTGAAGCCAACTGAATGCCCCTCCCTTTGTGTTAGAACATGCTAAATAAGTACAATCCTCCACTGACTATGCCCAATATGGTGTTTTGGTGGAGGTTTTGCAATCATCTGTGTATGCTTTGAGTTTGTCTGTGATCAAAATCCTGACCACACCCATGCATGGATTTTTCTGGAGACACTATCCTACCAGAGTCCTAGAGATGACTTGATTTTGGAATGCCAAGGTCAAAGGTGAAGGCCAGAGCAAGGTCACAAAGTTCTGGAGATGGAACGCTTATAACTTCAAATGATATTCCGTTACTATGGAATATTAGGAAACCATATATGGACTTTCAAAGGTGACAATTACCTTTGACCTTGTGTGACTGTGGTTCAAACCTCGGCCATCTCATAAAAACCTTCAAACCAAAGACTTTTTTCACTAGTTTGGTCATGTCCTTGTACTATAAGACATCATAAGACGAGCACATGGGTAATTAAAACCAGTACTCATGTAGGGCTTATTTGCTGCATTATCAATGAAAAATTTTTTTTCAATTCAGTTTATTTGTATAGTGCTTTTTACAATTGACATTGTCGCAAAGCAGCTTTACATAGTAAAAGTAATTTTAAAATGAATTTAAACATTTTTCTACAACCCCCTACACATCCCTGCAATGATTATCCATGCTGTGTGGTGGAGGTACCTTGCACTCTATGTTTATGTGTAGTTAAAATTGGTTAATATTTTAATATTAGTTAAAAACTGGATTCTTAAACATGTTAACCAGCACTAGCAAGCACTGGTTTCTCTGTTTCCTTATCTTCCTTGCAGATTCATGCTGCTGCTTGTTGAAATGAGGAAAGCAAGATCTAGAGGCTTGTCCATTGTGGGCCATCAGAATGCCATGTAGTAGCACAACGTGGTAGCCTCATAGAGGAGAACCTGCAACCTATATAATATAAAAGCTCATTCTAAGCTTATAAAACTGCAGTGATTGAAAGTTACAAGAAAAAGAATTATTTCTGCTAACACACCCAAACCCCCCCCATGATGGCATGATGAGGCATAAAGCAGTTCACTGGAGGTCAGTGGTGGGTCAGTGGGTAAAGCTCTGGATTACTGTTCGTTGGGTCAGGGTTCAAGCCCCAGTCCAACCAATCTGCCACTCTTGGGCCACTGCAGAGCAAGGCCTTTAACCCTCATCTGCTCAGTTGTGGGAGATAAAATGTAAGTCGCTCTGCAAATATAAACTGTAAATGTAAACTGAAAGGACGTGGGACCTGAAACATTAAAAACTGGGTGTGTTGCTTAGGGAAGCAATATAATTTTTTTTATCCAGGTGAACTCTGAACTTGGAACTCACCAGCCTCAATATATGGACTCAGATTAGAGACAACAGAAACATGAAATGAAAACCGTGGTGTCTTTGAGCAGTAAAGAAAATATAAAAGGCATCTTTTATCGTCCAATTAAAAAAATAGATACAGTTCCAATTGTTGGAAATTCCTGATCAGTGCAGGTTCATAGACTCTAGTTTTACAACTAAAGTTAAAACGTATAGAAACTTGTAAAAACGCAAGGCTCAACTCTGGTCTGTGTGTATGAACAGACATGGATTGACAGCACATGGAATCCAGGCACATCAAAGCTAATGAAGTGTGTTGAAGTGCCATTGACACGCGAAAACAGTAGCATTTAATTGCCTCTTCAGCTATTTTCATTAATTAGCTTCAACATGCATTTTAATGCAGGGTCATAAGCACAGAGCAGAGCAGACAATGAAATGTGTGCATTTTACTCGACCAGATATTCGAGCGCAACTTTCAGGGCTGTGTTTTTAGCGCACGTGCTGTGTTGGAAGTTTGAAGGAGAGTACTGACTTCATTTCCTCGTCAGGGTTCAGAGAAATTCATCTAATCACGGCGCCTCTTTGTTTTGATGTTTATCCATTTGATTGTTTCCTTGATAGGACTTCATGAGATGCAAGTTTCATTTAAAAGGTTTTTCTGCGTGTTTGTTTACAAAGTGAAATGAATATGCAAAGCAATTTTTGCTGATTATTTGTTGCTAATTCTGAGGTCCTTGCCATTTTTATTTTCTTAATTTGTGTGTGTGTGTGTGTGTGTGTGTGTGTGTGTGTGTGTGTGTGTGTGTGTGTAGCAGGGCAGCTACAGGTTCACCTTCCAGAACAAATCTCCTGGATCATGATTGGCAAAGAACGTTCGCTTGTTAACCTAATGATTAAGTTTAACCAGGCCTTAAAGAATATAGGGATGTGCTTCAGCTGAGCAGAACTGAGTAATGGCATTTAAATGAGCGATGCTGGAACAGGAAGCGAGGTGGAGGTGGAGGACACAAAGCCAAAAAAAACCCTCAAATGAAAATAATCACTTTGTCTTAATAAGTGGATTTTTTTTCCTTTCAAAACGAGAAGCCTGATGATTTGATTGAGCAAGTAATGCAAGAGAGACTCTTTTTGTTTCTTTCTCTGTCTTCTCCTGTGTCCTGTCAAGCCAGCCCGTCCCTGTGTCGTCCCCATCACTCCCTCTTCTATTGATTTAGGTCAGCTCTGGTCGATAGCACCAGAATATTACATTTTAATTAGGAGGTGGATGACTGGCTCTTCCTCAAGCTTTGACATGACACTGGAGTTAATTTCCGAGTGGAAGTAGGATCGTTCAGTGCAGTTCTTACTGTTTGGTATAATGCATTTTATATTTACTGCAGGTAAAAACACCTAAATAATTTAAACTTGGATGACATGTTTGGCATTTTCAGAAATTGCATTTTCTAATCTGCTTAATCCTAATGAGGGTCACGGGGAGGCTGGCACCCATCTCGGCTGACTCGGGGCGAGTGCAGGGTACACCCTGGACAGCTCACCAGGCCATCGTAGTGCCAACACTCATACAACCATTCACATTCACACTCACACTCACACCTAGGGGTGATTTGGAACAGCCAGTTAACCTGCTGTGCATGTTTTTGGACTGTGGGAGGAAACTGGAGTGCCCGGAGGAAACCCATGCAAGCACGGGGCGAACATGCAAACTACACACAGAAATGTCCTGAGCCCAGGAATCAAACCCAGGCCTTCTTGCTGTGAATCGGTCATGCTAACCACTGTGCCACCATGCTGTATTATTATTATTTTTTATTTTTATTTTTTACAAGAAAAACCTACATTACTTAACTATACTTGACACCAAAGGAAGAACACAGAAAGCCCCTCCCCTCCCTTTCCAAGGTGTATATTAGAAAGTATGGTGGCTGTTAAATGACTTTATTAAACTTCCAATCGCTTAATTTCACTTACATTCCCGCTCCCATTTTCATGCTTCATAATTATGATCTTTCATTTTTCAAAATTTTACTTCTAACACTGATTCTTCTTTCTTCTTTGTCTTTCTTGCAGGGCTTTCTTTCACATTCATGCCATCACTTGTATAAAGGTAAAGTGTTGAAGGTGTTTAAAATTAGGTCCATTCTGGGTGACTTTCATTTGAAGAGGACCTGCTCTCAATGTAGATATAAAAAGCAAAAGTGATTTGTAGTTACAGATAATTAATATATAATAAACAGGAACAGTGAGCTCTGATTGGTCCACTGTCAGGGGATTAAAAACCATTATTCCTAGTAAATAATGCTAACATCAAAACTATGGACATTCATGGTTTGTCACAGTCACCCAGAGCAGGCGGCATCATCATTATCACGCATCATAAATTTTTTTGTTTATTTTTCTTATGTTTCTGTGTAGTATATACTTCAACACCTTTACAGAGCATGGTTTACTTATGTTGCAGTGTGGTATGAAGTAAACTCTGCGTAGGCTGACCAGACGGCGATTAGCAACACAGCACTTAACTCAATTCGTGGCACAGATCTCACCTACACAGTAAACTATAAAAGTCTGCTTTTTTTTGTTTTTGTGTAGTATATACTAAAACTCTTAAAGTGAGTTAAAGAGACAATGAGAGGACCTCTCTGATTATTCAGCAGCAACCCCCCTCACCTTTGACGTGTAATGGTTAAGTGTAGTATGGAATGAGCGATGTACATTATACATTATATAATGCTTTTCTTTTGCTTTCGCCAAATATATATTGTTTAAATTTTAAATAAATGTTAAAGTACACCTTTGACAAGCATAAAACAAGCACGTTGGTTGGTTTGTTTGTTTGTTTGTTTGTTTGTTTGTCTGTTAGCAACATTACTCAAAAAGTTATGAACGGATTTTGATGAAATTTTCAGGATGCGTCAGAAATTATATAAGGAACAATTGATAAAATTTTGGCTGGGATCCAGATTATTGTCTGGATGCAGGGAATTTTACCCCCTGGTGGTTATTCTCCAAAATGGCTTTTATTGAGGCTAATATTATATTTAAATGCAAGGGGGTGACAAATATTTAAAATATGATCTTTTTATCTTTTGGATGTTTTCACCGGTGTTGGTTTGTTTGTCGGTTTGTTTGTTTGTCTGTCTGTCTGTTAGCAACATTACTCAAAAAGTTCTTCACGAATTTTGATAAAATGTTCAAGACAGATGGGAAATGATACAAGGAACAAATGATTAGAGTTTGTTAGTGATCCAGATTATAATAGGGATCCAGGAAATGTTAAAGGTTTTTTTGCTGCCTTGGCGGAGGTCTGCGCTCTCTGGATGCTTTTCTAGTTTACTCATGTTTCCATGTAGTATGTATTAAAACAGATGCTGTTATCTGCTCAACATTTAGCTCCACTCAAAGCACAGAGCTCACCTGACCTCCCTCCCTCCCTTCCTGTCATGGCTCCAGCAGAAGCGTTTTAATTACTGCTCTCAAACTTTAATCATGAACAACAATGTCTGCTTTACAAAAAACAAATGTTCAAGCAGTATTTTTCTGAATGGTTCTTTCCCCAAGGTTTTAAAACATCCATTTTTTTTATACCGCTTATTCATCAGGTTCGAGGCCAAGACATGGGGTACAGCCTGAACATGTTGCCAGTTATAATACACCATGAACGTGTTGCCAGTCTACTGCAGAGCTAATGGATTTAAAACAGTGTCCTACTATATACATATGCTGCATATGAGATGACGAAAACCTAAACCAGCAGCGTCAACAATTCAAATTCCAGCAGAAATATCCGGCCCTTGTTTTTCTGGAATTCTACTGAGCAACGGTTGTATAAGAGACCTGGTCATTAATGTGAAATAAAGTCCACCAAAGTGATCAAGACCCTGATGTATAGTGAAGGGATCTTGAATTACTGTGAAGGGGGTCTGGAGCCCCAAGAAGAACTGAGGATCAAAGAATCTGTACTAAGCATTGAGTGTTTAAATATCTAATGGTATCAAATAAAATAAACAAATTTAATGGAATGTAATGCGAGCGCAGTCATTTTTTCCATCAGTCAGAAGCATGGGTTGTAAATTAGCTAGTGTCCTTGGTAGAATTCATCCTTTTGCTTAAACTGTCTCAGTAGTCTAGCCATTGTTTTGAAGTATAGTTTAACAGCCAGGATATTACAGAGAAAATTGTTTACAGATTGCTGACTCTTTGTAAACGCATATAGGAAAATAATGGGAGAAGAAAATGGGCAGGAATGTATCCTAGTGTACTTATCTGGATTTAAGCTTGATATTTAGGACACATTAAAAAAAAAATAATTAAAAAAAAAACCTAACGGGAATAGCTCGACTACAGAACTGAGTTAAATAAAGTTCCCGGATTAGCTTTAATAGCTTTCCGCAGTTGATAAAATCCCTACAGATTTTTCCTGAGCACTGGTTGGACATCCACTTTACGGCGTGCAATGATTGTGAAACAAACACAAGTGCTACAATTCAGCCACAAGCACACACTACACCTGCAATTACTCAAAAATAGCAAACCGCCTGCAGTAGAGAGAAACTGAAACACTGGCGCCGATGTTAAGCGCTGGTGTGTGTGAGGCTACACCAGAGCTTTGCTGTACATCAGGTTAGGAGGGCAACTGTTCTGAGTGAAATTACAGCCGATGGCACTACCTGTTGCAGGGCGTTTGTTACAGAAATGGCTCTCTTGCTGAGGGAGGATATTGAGCGATGAAGAAAAGGATACAGCAGTAGAGGATGTTTGCTGTTCTACCCAGAGTGGACAGATCAGATGCAGACAAGATTAGATTTCATTTAAAAGCCTTTCCTGTGCGCTAATGGCATGAGGCCTCTCGTTTTGGGGACCAGAGTAAGGTCAGTGGCGTGGAATTGAATGCCCCCAGGATAATCTTGGATCTCACATCCCGGGGAAGTGGCGCAGGCTTTAAATTGGCACAACTGTACATACGTATTGAAATCGGACTGCGACCGCAAGGTAAATCCGTATGATCCCATATCACAAAGTGATATTTTGGTAGTGCATAGATATGTATGTGTTCTGTAACACATACTGCTTCTGTAACAGAATTTTAAATAAGCATAAAAATGAATTTTGTTATAATGGCTGCTGGTGAAGACCTACACCAAAATATGCTTGTTGCTGACTTAGCTTGACCTCCAACCAAATAAATGGAAAGAAAAAAAATATAGAGGGCAAGGTCTCAACATATCTTATCATATCACCATTCTGCTTATATTAAGAATAATCTAGTTAACAATAACCAAGACAGAAACACGCAGTAAAGAAGTGATTTTGATTACCTGAAATAAAAATAAAAATGTTGATTAAAAAAACAACCCTCAAATTATCATACGAACAGTGCTACATTAACTAAAACAAAATAGAACTGCAGGTAAAATCATTTTTTATTTATTTTATTTGCCCTCCTGAATTTGTACTTTGGTTGCTAGGCTACTTTGAAGATGAAGATGAGACAGTAACACACTAGTTCCAGCTGGTGTCAGTAATGTGCAGCAAAATGGAAATTTAAACTAACAGTGAAACTAAACAAATAAATCTATGTATGAAATTGTAAAACTAATTACAACTATTAAACTTAAAGAGTAAATAGAAATAAAAACAAAACAAAAAATTTAAACCTATGATAACTCTGTTTCCTGCTAAGATAATCAAAAATCATCAAATAATCACTGGTTGTATTTCCATTAACCTGCTTAATACCTGTTAAAAATGAGTAATGATAATGTAAATGTGGGAAAAAACTTTCTAAAATTAATTAGAAAAAACAAACAAATTAACACTCACATGAGGTGGTTTTTCAGATGATTTGTTAAAGCCATATTGTAGCATCCTGAAACAAACACGTCCAAAGTTTCATCACGCCATTCACATTCTGGGAGAACATACCACGTCCTTATTGGTTTCTACTGCATTCCTACTGCATTGTAAAACTTCTCTCTGTGCCCATCCAGAGTGTGACAGGGTTTTTTCACTTGTAAGGTTTTAGACTGTAGACTGTTTTATCACCACATTTATTGTTAAATGGAACACAATCTAAATTAAAACATTTACACACTGTTTGGGTGAAAGACTTTTTTTTTCTTAAAGAAGAAATTTCATTACATTACTCATCAAAAACTGATTTTTTTCCCTATAGTTTAGAAACAACATCCCATGTGTGTGTTTTTTTAAATATTATTAACTTTTTTGACCCACCAGAGGTGTGCTGAGAGTTTTGGACTAATTGTATTGCTGAACTAAGATGAGCTACTTTGCTTCATCAACACGATTCTGCAAGATTTTGTAATTCTAAAAAATAAATAAATAACTGCCAAAAATAGCAAACGCAAAAGCAACAAAAACAAAAACTCATCAAATGAGGCGAGACTTGAGGATGCTGAGAGACGGCTGACGAGGATGGTGCATGCGACCTTTCAAAACCTTGGAAAAGAAAAGTTAATACTCTTTCTTGGAGTTATGATTGTCCATTGTTACAGTTAAAAGCCACGGGACGCTGAGTATTCCATCATCCCATAAAACACAACTCTGCTGCCATGACCACGACTTGGGAAATCACAATTCGGCTTTTAATTCTGCTCTGACGCTAAACCAGCAATTTTCTTTTTCAAGGAATTATCTCTATTTCCCGAGACCGTCCCAGGTGTCGAATCAGCTTCAATGCAAATAAGATATCTGTTCCATAGTTTATTGGCAAAGAAGTATTAATTTAATAAGGGTGTATTTCACAGACACTTGGCTAAATCATTTAGAGAGAATTAAGTCCTTTTCATCCAAACTTGAGATTAGTGAAGCATAAGTGAATTGTTTGAGGAAGAAAATATTGAAAGGCTTTAATGGAAACTTGAATTAGATTACTAAAGAGAGTCGTTGAAGGCCCAGAAGAATTTCGACCAAATGTGACATTATCTCAACATGCAGCAGACTTTTAATTTCGCTCTATTTTTTCCCCCTCCTTTGGAGATACAACTCGGTTTTATTGTTTTATTTAATTGCATTGCAACTTCAGAGGCTGCCTGATTCCTACAGACAGATTTCTGCTCAAAAACATGGCATGACCGAAATAGACAGTTTGACGATCTACCCAGTTTAATTCTGTGTAAAGAAAGAAAAGTGATACAAAGTTCTTGTCAAGAGTTGAGTGATTTTTCTTTGTAAAAACCTTTCCAAAATATTATTTTCTCCTTATGGAGTATTTCCTTCTTTACTTAAGATTATAGGGCGGCATGTTGGCATAGTGGCTAGCACGTCCACCGTACAGCAGGAACGTCCTGGGTTCTAGTCCCTGGCTCATCGAGAGCGTTTCTTTGTGGAGTTTGCATGTACTCCTTGTGCTTGTGTGGATTTTCTCCAGGTACTCCGGTTTCCTCCCACAGTCCAAAGACATACACATTAGGCTAATTGGGTTTACCAAATTGCCTCTAGGTGTGAATGTGAGTGTGAATGGTTGTGTGTGGCCCTGTGATGAACTGGCGAGCTGTAGCCCGCCTTCACCCAGAGTTAAGCTCCAGCCATCCGACAACCCTAGTAGGATTAAGCAGTTCAGCTAATGTAGTGCATAGTAACAGATATTAGTATACACTACATATACAAGAATGGCACAATCTGATTGGTCCAGTATCTCGGGATTAAAAAACATTATTCCATGCTAATAATGCTTGAATCAAAATGATGGCCACTTCACTTGTCACAGTCACTTTTAGCAGGTGGCAGTGTCATTGTCACGTTCAAACTGGGAAAATAAATTGAAATCCTAGTTTTAGTTTGTTTGTCTTGTATTTCTGTGTAGTGTACAGTATATTAAACATCTTTACGAAGCACGGTTTACTTACGTCACTGTTGGAGATTGTGTGCTAAATTCTGAATGAGTAGGCTAAACAGACACCATTAGCAACATCTCACCTGCCTTTGACATGGTTAAAATATGTAATAGTAAACTGTAAAAGTATAATTTTAGTTTGCTTTTGTTTATGTTTTTGTGTAGTATATACTAAAACCTTTAAAGTGGGTTAAAGGAAGGATGAGATGACCTCTCTGACTATTCAGTGACATCCACCTCGCCTTTGGCACATAATTGTTAAATATAGTATAGAAGTATTAGTCTCTAAGTAATATACAATTAATACATAATGTTTAATTCTGAGCAGTCACATGACCGTGCAAATTTGTGCATGCCAATACACGCTCATTCTTCCCCTCCCCAGGATTCTTCAGAATGGCTTATTCCTCTGAACCACTTGCACCGGTGCCATGGAACCAGACGGCACTTTAAGATTCTCCAGCCGAGTCCTGGAACCAAGTCAGCTGACCTGTTCCAAATGCACCCCTGAACCATGCATCAAAATAGCACCGCAGTCAGTAGCTCAGTGGGCATGGGGCCTGGGAGCGGGCATGGCCAGACCTCTCCAGGCCTAGGTGAACATGTCACTTTGATTTATGTGACGTGTGACCCAAGCTGACTCCCGTTTCTAGGCATGTTGGCTGAAGCTTCTCCCCTGGCTAGTGTCCACCTGTTCTCTGTCCGAAATTATCCTTCACAGGATGAGCAGGGGCAGTGCCAGCCTGATCTTGGGTCACTGATCACACACCACAGCGTGTTAAAATACAGAGAAAGAAGAGGATCTTAGAGTACATGGCATACAGTAGCTAATAATAGCAGACTTTATTGTTGGGGGATGTGCAAGCAGTCCATAATTTGGTCCTATCAAACTTTCCTTACTTACAAAACAACTCTTTGTCTTGGCAAGACTGGCAACCTTAAATGCAGGTGTATTCAAAGTGCAAGCCTTGTACATACAATGCAATTAGATCGATTGTTGCTAGCTGTGCTAAATGCTAGACACTCAGATGCATGCTAATTAGCGGAAAAAAAATGGCACTATTCTACTTCTTCTAGTTTGAGTTATTTTTTCATAATTCCATTTTCTGGGCAACCCAGGCAGTTTGTTTCGCTTTCAAGTTCTGGCGAAGTTTGATGAGGATAAGGCGCCACGCTTGGGTCCAGCCTTCTCAGCAGGGGTTATAATTAGGTTCTCTTCGAGTTCCACTAGTTTGTCCATGTGGAAAAAATGGCAAAATGGAGACAATCATTTGCCATCGATACCCAATTATAGGCCTTGAACACTTACTTATAAACTCTTGCACTCATGTCAGAATCGTGGTTTGGGCTTTGAAAAATTGCTGGAACAAGTGCCGGTCGATACAGGAAGTATAACAGTGATGAATCAGACAGTCTCAGTCTCAGAGCCAGTGGAGTTGTGAACTTGTGGAATGTATCATGGTGTGTATCACCCAAGAGTTGCCGCTATTGTGGGTTGAATCTGAACACAGTGGAGCTAAATATTTACGGACATATACACCCATGTGTGAGCACACTTCGGATATTTCACTAAGTGTTCTGAGGGTGCCAATACATTTAGAAGCTAAAGTAAAGACATGCTCCTTTAGTGAGTTCAAGAACTTTTGTGGATTCATAATTGAACTTTCTGACTTGTGTTGTCTCGGGGAGTTTTTCCTTGCCACTGTTGCCTCAGGCTTGCTTATTATGTATATATTTATAAGTTTATATGCTTGTAGGTTATGTGTGGAAGTTATAATTCTCTATGAAGCTGCTTTGTGTCATTGACAGTTGGTAAACGTGCAATACAAATAAATTTAATTAAAAAAAAAAGATGATGTGAACCCTTGCCATGCCGGTTCCCAAGCCCTGGTAAATGAATAGGGTTGCATCAGCAAACCTGTGTCAAACATTCAATCTTTTAAAGATGATCTACTGTGGTGACCCTAACAGGACCTGCCAGAAGAAGAGTTAATTAACAATCATGTAAATCTTTTTTGAATCATAGCTTTTTTAAATTAGTCCTAGCACATTAGGCTATTTGGATATTCTTGATTGCCTCCAGGTTTGAATGTGACTGTAAATAGTTGTGTGCATTCAGTGCATTCAGGATAAACCCCGCCTTCACCCAGAGTCAGATGGAAAGGGCTTGATCTTACCCATGACCCAAAAAAGGATTAAATGCAATGCAATTGTGTTTGCCCTGCAAGGGTCTGGTGAGCTATTCAGGGTGTACACTGCCTTAGCCCATTGTTGGCTAAGATTGGCGCCAGCATTCCCGTGACCCTGGTAGGATGAAATGGTTCGGCAGATGAGTGAGTAATATTAAATATTAAACAAATATTTTGGTACCATTATTTTATGGATGATGACATTAAACATCTATAGGAATGAAACCAATTTGAGATGCTAATCATTGTACATCATACTGTACATTCTGTAGAAAGGAGTATATAGATATAAGGCTTTGGATACACATCTCTATGGAAAGTGTTGTTTTGAGGCCTGAGGCTGTAAATCATGTGATTCCTGGTGTCACTGATGTCCCGCGGTCGTCCTGTAGGTGTTCTTTAATATCACTGGAAGTGACATGCCTTGACAGTTAGAATTTGCACATCAATAGGAAAACGCAGCGCTTTGACCCAATTACAGCGGTGAAGATGAGCAGGGCTGAGCTGCGCCGAGACCCGCTCTGCCTCCTGGGGTCACACACAACCCATACACTTCACACACGTTTCAGTTCTCCGCTCACACATGCGAGGTCAGCTCGTGGTCAGGGGGATGAGAGATGGAAAGAAAGAGAAATGCCTTTGTCTTCTTGCTCCTGTCACCAACCAAAAACACATCCATTTACGTATGTGTTCATACTCGGTCACTGCAGCTGCTACACACACACACACACACACACACACACACACACACACACACACACACACAAAGCAATGGCCCGCCAATCAGCTCAATCTCTCTCTCCTTCACCTCGAAGCCGAGCAGAGGAACACTTCTCCATGCCTTGTTAGATCTATCATCCCTTTAATTAATAGTGTTTTTACGCCAGCGTCTGAACTGTGTCATTTCCATTATTGGAAAACCCAATGCGATTAATGAATAATTTTCATTTTTTGATCCATTATATCATGCCGGTTGATCTCTTTTCCGCCTGGCTGAGTGATAGCGCCGTTTTCTGCCCCTCGATCAAATTTAATTTGGCCCCCTATTATATTACAGTGTTGCGACTCAAGTGTCAATTTTTGCCAGGCAATTAGAAACTAGAACCTGTGAAGCTGAGTTTGATAGGCATTGTAATTGGATTGTGTCAGCGATCGCTTAAAACGCTTATAGGTCTGTTCTGTCTTGCTCCTGCTTTTTTCTCATTCTCCCCATCCTCATTTTACAGGAGCAGCAATATATATATATGTATATATATATATATATATATATATATATATATATATATATATATATATATATATATACACACGTCAAAACAAACAGGGGATTCGATCGTAGGAGGGGAAGCAGAGTGTGCTCAG
>JBCNYH010000022.1:20280374-20292874 GCA_039654325.1 Tandanus tandanus | reverse complement strand
TGTTATTAGTGTGTAGTATTGGTGTGTAAGTAAGGAATAAAACACTTGGGGGCGTAATGAAATAGAAGAATGATCAGTGGTGATATGGTGTGTGTGATGTGGTTACTGTTACCACCCCAAATTTGTAATAATCACGCCCGACACCAGTATGAGTCCATCTGTACCATAAGACAAAATCATCAGTTGCTAATGCCAATTAAAACATCTGATGTGTACTTAAGCAGACAGTCTGGAGTCTGGTTGGTTGTTTGGTTTGTGTGGAGATTCATGCAACCTCAACACCAGGCCTGAATAGAAGTAGGATGTAAACATGTCTTAACATTCACAGGACCATTTAATAGCCTGGAAATCATTAGGTCCTGGAACACCTTAACTTTCTTCACTTAATTAAGCTTAATAAAACACAATGTTTTTCAGAGTACACCATGGACAGCTCGCCAGGCCACCGCAGGGCAGAAACATGCTGACGACAATCCAATGGCCTACTCTTTACGAACAACAGCAATGGTTCTCTTACATGCCTCTCACCACAGACAGTGAGAGACATAGCGGGCCTTTGATAACCCAGTTAGCTGCACTGGGGGGCCCCAAAACATTTTACATTTTAACTTAACATGCATAAATGTAGCACTTCTTACTCTAACTATTAGCTGGATACTTGCTAGGTAGCTAGCTAAGCCATAATATTTCCCATTTTAACTTACCTTGTATTAGCCTTGCACTTCTTAATCCAGATATTAACTAGATAGTTAGCTAACTGTAAAAATTTTCAATTTTCAATTGAACATGTATTAAACTAGCACACCTTACTCTGGACCTTAGCTAGATAGTAACCCTTTACGTTTATTTTTTCCATCTCTATTGTAAGAAAGGAAGCAAATCCTGGACTCAGCAAAGGGCATTTCAATGTGGAGATTGCATTTTCTCGCCGAGCCTGCATGGGTTTCCTCCACATACTCCGGTTTCCTCCCACAGTCCAAGGACGTAAGCATTAGGTTAACTGGCTGGTCCAAATTGCTCCTAGGTGTGAGTGTGAATAGTTGTGTGTGTTGGCACTGCAGTGGACTGGTAAGCTGTTCAGGGTGTACCCTACCTTCACAAACAGTCAGCCGAGAAAGGCTCCAGCCTCAGTGTGATCATAGTAGGATTATGCAGTTCATCAATTGAGTGAATTAATGAATTTCCACCATAGATAGATATGGCCGACTTATTATTGCCGAATTACCAAATATAGTGATGCAAATTTCAGTTTCTATTTTTTTCACACAATAGATGCCCCCTGTGGCTGACACATACATAAACCTATATTAACCAATAGTCAAGTATGCTGCTTTGCATATCTATTATTTTAAAATTCACATGGCTGGCTGGTTGTCCAGGGGCCCTAAGCAACCACCTATAGCAATAAACAAGCCTCGGTTCATGCATTAAATCCTTTAGATTGCTGCCACCAAATGTGGATCCGATTTTGCAGAACAATGGTGATGGAGCGGTAAAGATGGCCTCCTGTACATCTATTTACAGTTTACAGAGTTCAGTGTTCTGATGATCTACTGGCAGCCAATAACTGGAAACTAATGAAAGCGTTGTGATTCAGTGTGGCATGGAGAGAGACAAAGCATAGCCTGATCATGTCTATTTAAAGCAGCTGCTCAAAGCTCGGATCTGGTCAGAACCAAATGTGTCTTGAGTGACATCATACGTTCGGTGTCGATTAATTTGAAACATTACGTCGCTCTCTGAGTAAACACAAGTGGGTTGAAAGACAATTATTGTTCCTCAGATTTTTTTTCCTGAGGAGAACGTTTGGTTCCAATTAAGTTACAGAGTGAAGAGGAGGGAACTGGAGTCCATGTATTATCACTCTGATCTCTCTCTCTCTCTCTCTCTCTCTCTCTCTCTTACTCTTTCTCTCTCTGTATCTTTCTGTATCTTCATGTCCCTCTCTCATTCCTGCAAAACATGAAATTGAATGAATTTGAATGGTGACCCACAAGATCTCACAATGAAAGAGACTTTGTGGAAGGTGTAGATCTCTCTCTCTCTCTCTCTCTCTCTCTCTCTCTCTCTCTCTCTCTCTCTCTCTCTCTCTCTTTCTCTCTCTTTCTTGTTCTTTCTTGCTCTTTCTCACACTCTACTCTGTCTCTCTCTCTGTCTCTCTCTCTCTGTCTCATTTTCACACACACACACACACACACACACACACACACATGCATGCATGTATATAACATTAGTGTTTAATCACTTATTCATTTTGTCTGAGCAAAACTTTTTTTCTTATAGCAGCGCATCCCATCACACTCAGATGAAGACTATGAATAGCACGCTGCACGCTGACAATATTATTGAATGCAGCGAGGATGTGGTCAAAATGGAAAAATGTGCAGTTTTTAAGTTCATACTGAAGGTTCTCACATCCAATGCATCGCACATTTATTCTGACTATGGTTTCATGAGTGTCGTTGACTTGGTTTCACAGCTTTGTTATGGCCTTCAAAGCTGCCATGGTCACTCTGAGGCATATGGGCAGGCAGAAGTCTTAGCACTGATCCAGAGCTCATTACCAGTGACATGTACAACACCCGCTTGTAATCTACACCATGCTCATGACAGCAGTAATAAGCAGTTTTGTATTGTGACAACATGACGAGGTTTGCTTTTTCAATGGAGACACATGGTAGAAACGAAAATGTGGTTTCGGTCAAACCACCAGAGTGTTTTTTAAAGATATATTCTTCTGTTAGATGCAGGGCTCTGACACACCAAGCTGACTTTTGGATTGATTTAAGAGTCAGGGGCTGGATATTGTCCATAAGTTTCACTACACAAATCACTTGCATGTTAAATCAGCAATTGAGGTTGGTGGAAATTGAAAAAGAGCTCTGATTGGCTATACTTCCATACTTGTACTTGATAATTTCAGTGTGTAAGTGTGTTTACTCTGAGAAAGAAACCTCACTACGAATGCACTACAAATACCAGGATGATGTAACCAAAACGGTCAAAAAAGTAAATTCTCACCATTTTGGATATGTAACCAAAGGGGAGGGATCACCATATGTTTTCAGCCAGTAAGAAGATGGCATAATGTTAACTCTGATGGTGATATAATTTCCATGTGTTATAAAAAATATCCATACAGACAAGCAGGGAAAATTTAAACTTCATTCATTTTAAGAGTTGATTAAAAAAAACTTGAAGAGGATGTTGTTGTTGTTGTTGTTTTGTTTTTTTTTTTCTGGTGAGTTACAAGATAATAGCAGTGAAATCATTTTTCCATCAAGTGCACAACATGTTGTAATCAATTTGAGATAACAATACCCTGTTGGAATTCACACGCTAGGCAAGTAAGCACATAGTGTATTACATGACAGTATACTAACGAAAGTACATGAATTGAGACACACCAAGCGTATCGTAGTTCAGAATTGAGTTAGACAGTGGTGTAAATTTAGTAGCATGATAAATTCAGAATTTGACTAACCCAAATTTTTATGAAGCCATCATTCCATACATAAAAATAGGTGACTGTCAAGCAATAAATCAGTCAGAAGTCAGGGCCATATTTTTATCCCTGCCAAGGACGTTACGCTTTACCTAAAGTTTGTTTATGTATTTGTTAGCAGAATTACACAAAATGTTTTGATCAAGTTTTTGATCAAATGTTTTTCACAAGATTTCTACCGGAGGTGGAGCCTCGGAAAGGGTAGACTCCATTAGATTTTGGAGATGATCTGGATCAAATTCTGCATTTAGGGATTTTTTTTTTTAAGATTTCTTTAACATTGCAAGATAGGATAATATTTTGAATGTTTGGTTTATAACAGGGGATTTTTGAAGGGTTGTGTTTGTTGGATGTAGCAGATTAATGCATTAGTGGGTCAAAAGTATTTAAGAATAAAATGCTAGAATAATATTGAGATTTTACAATGTGAAGTGTGTTTTTTCCTCAATAAATCTCTAAATGTTCCTTTATTTATTTATTTATTTATTTATTTATTTAAATAAATACCTACATGCATCAAAACCTGAGGGAATGTATGACCAACCATCCCAGACATGCCAGAGGCTCATCAACCATCATTGCGTGATGCTTGGGGCTTCCCCCATCATGTCCAGTATCAGTACTTAGCTTATAAAATCATTCATTCCTTCATTCATTTTCTGAACTGCTTAATCCTAAGTAGGGTCAAGGGGTAGGCTGGCGCCCATCTCAGCCGTCTCTGGGCGAGGGCAGAGTACACCCTGGACAGCTCGCTAGGCCATCACAGGCAGAAACACGCTGACGGCTATGTAGCCTAATCTTGCCGAAAATCAGCAATGGTTCTTTAATATGACTCTCACCACAGACAGTGAGAAACATGGCCGGCCTTTGATAACCCCGTTAGCTGCACTGGGGGGACAGCAGTGACATCCCGTTGATAGTGGGACTTGAACCCCTGACCTTCGGATAAGTAATCCAGCACCCTTCCACCAGGCCACCACTGTAAAGCTTACGAAATCAATGACAGGAAAAATAAATAATTCCCACAGTTAATCAATACAAATGCATTAAAACACCCGTTTCCTTACTGCCTCAGTGTAAAGAAACTCTTTTATCCCTAGCGACACTATGAAAGCTGGCTTATGATTGGTTCAGCTCTTCTTATTTCAGATAAGCATAAATAATCTGCTATGTCTACAAATTTGGCCCTGTGACTTCCAATTGTTTCGGTCCCGGAGGGTCACAAATCTCACAGCATCACATTGCTAGAGATGCACTGAACCCAAATGTTGAACACCTTCCTGTTTGCTCATTACATAAGGCAGTCCCTCCTGGATTTCACAGGCTTTTTTGTGATTGTTACAGTCGAAAATCTTGTGAGATTTTCAAAAAATTGTGATGTTTGTTGCAATGTTTTCAGGTTTTTACTGCAGTGAAATTGTGGGATAATGTGAAAAATGTCTTTAAAAACCATAAAAATTAATGTGACCTATAGCACACCATTTGCCCGGGGAACTGCAATGACAAGTGAAACTCACAGTATAATACACTGATTGGCAAAATAGTGGAAAAAATGCAGTGATTGGTTAAAATTGCAAGGTCACGCAGAATGCACAAGGATTGGCTGAACTCAGATGAATTAATGCAATCACAATGTCGCAAATTCCTGGAGGGACTGATAAGGACATTGTGAAGTCTTACCACTATGTTTCTTTGAGTAATTTCCAAGTCTTATCCCAGCTTATTGCATATCATGTGCCTTGTCCCTTGCTTAAATGCTTAAATTTATTTTAGCAATAGCCACATTTAAATTGATTGGTGAAACTGAACTGTTTATATAAAAAAAAAATCATCCCCATTGAGCTTGAATCTGATTTTTAGTCTGTAATTTGGGTCCATATAAACACAGCCATTGACACCAAATTAATCATTTTATTCAATGAAAAATTTACATTTTTGTATTTAAAAATAGGAACACAAACCTCAAGCTAAAACAGAATGATTTGTGGTCTTGGTTGTGAGTACAATATGAGAATTTCCAACCCTTTTCACTCAGGTCCCCCAATAACCTTAATGAATTATTTGAGGTGCTTCTGAAGTTTGGTTAATCATGACATGTTCAAAATTTGTACTACTTGAAAACTAGCAGCATAGAAGTAGTATGGTATTGCAGTAAACAGACTACAATAATGAATGCAACATAATTTTACCTGTTATTGAATTTTCACTATGTCGGAATACTTTTTGAATTCAACCTGCTTTGAAAATAAAGTGTTTATCATTATTCTTTACCAGCAAGCATTTTCAATACCAGTCATTCATTTATGAAGGGATCGAAGTAAAATTTAAACGCTCGAGCTCCCACTGTGTCATTAGGGCAAAGAGAGGGACTCCATGAAAGCCTTGCCGAAATCTACTTGAGAGAGAGAAAGAGAAAGAAAGAAAAGCAGTGTATCGATCTGTCTGTCCACGGATATGATACTTAAGCCCAGTACTCAGAGACAGAGAGGCCTCAGATCCATATCTCAAAGACTTTAATCCGAGCTGCTCTCTAGTTAGATTGGCCTTCACCTTAACCTCTTGACAAGTGCTTCAACAGATCAAGCATGAAAATTTCACCCTTCTTACATTCGCTTTTCTTTCTAATTTTCATTAAAAACTGTGGACCGGCTTTACTGATGCGCTGCATCGATACAGATCATACTTGTACTACAGCTCTAGTTTGTAGTCTTTCAGGTTCAGTTGCGTAAACATAGATAGGTGTATTTGAATATAAGTTGATGAGATAGACGTACATTATTTGCTAGCAAAATGATTCTTGAAGCTCATTTGCAGAACACTAAACGACTTGGCTGATATGTGGGCCAGGGGAAATTGGGTAAGTTAAAATCTTCTGATTGTCAGGAATAGGTCTTTTATCTGAAAGACAAAGATTCAGGTGTAAATGGTATCTACTGATTAAAAAAAGATGCATTTTGTGGCCAGTCTTGGACTTGCTGCCATAATAGGCCAGCCAGGTTAGTTATCCATAACAGCAACTTGGTGGATCTTATGGCTTTGTCTATTTCTACTGATTTAAACTCATTTATGATTTACTGAAAAAGGAAATAGAGTCAAATAAATATGCTTGTTTATGTGGACAATACCGTTAAGGTCCACTCTTTATGTTTCTCTCTCTGTGTGATTGTAATCTACAGTAATTGCAGCTCTGTTCCCTGGTCAGCAGTGACAGCAGGATTATGGGTGGTTCTGGACCGATGGAGGGAGGGGAAGTCAGTGTCTTTTCCCATGCTGAAGCTCTGGGCCGAAGGCCTGAGATCTGACCTCATCTGACCTCCTCCTCCTTTTCCAAAGCACATCAAATCAGCAGCTCTGGCTCTGATCTGAATCGGAGATGGGCTTGCTTAAAATTGCGCTGCATATGCCGTGCTGTGTAATGGCCTGGGGGCCTTCCCCAGTGAGTTGAGAACAAATGAACAATTCATCATCCGCAGCTGTCCGCCGGACCCAGGTGACTGTGCCATCGGCCGAAAAAAACACGAGGGGGGGGGGGGCAGCTTTTAATCGGACAAACGCTAATTGGATGGCCTGGGAAGATTAGAAGAGCCCCCTGGAGCTAGTGTTTCCATCAATGTAGGCATCTTCACAGCTGCCTCTACTCCAGGATCAAACCATACAAGAATCCATAATCCAGAATGTATACCACTGCATCTTGTGGTAGTCTAAGGAAGGAATGAAGATAGAGGGTTAATTAATGATTTTACTTGTATTTTTTAACATTTAACTTTTACATGCCATGAATGAGGGTGGCATTATGGTTAGCACATCTATCTCACAACAAGAAGATCCTCGGTTCAAGTCACCAGCTTGGTGAGGGTGTTTGTGTATGAAGTTGGAAATTTTCCCCATGCTTGCGTGGGTTTCATCTGGGAACTCCAGTTTTCTTTGAGCAGTCCAAAGGCAGTCCACAGTCCAAAGACGACCCTATTAGGATTAAAACTGTTCCACAAATGAATGAATGAATGCCATGAATGAAATCTCCATTACACAACTTACAACTTATTTTTATTTCAGTGTCTGTCAACCATTGCCAACGAATACTACTTTCTCTACTACAAGCACTCTCTATTATAAATTCTGTTTTGGTGGACAAGCCTTGGCTTACTGTATCATGGTATTACTGCTCTTTAGAACTGTATGGTTCTATCAAATCTAAGAGTTCTGCTTTAGTTTAGTTTATAAGGTGTCAGAAGGTAACAAGTCATGTCTGCAGCAAATACTACCATCTGAGATCCCTTCATCTGGCTAGCATGTATCCTTTACTATCCTGTACATCCCATAAGCCTGTGCATCAGCTGAGATCCAGCAGCCAATCTGTAAACAATAGTGTTGGACAGCCCTTGGAGAGAAGAATCAGGGCACAAGGGTCAAGGCAGTGACAGCTCAGTGGTAATGGCTTTGGGCTACTGATCAGAAAGTTGTGAGTTTATTTCCCAGTTCCACTAAATACCAAATGTTGGGTCCATGAGCAAGTCCCCTCATCCTCAACCGCTCATCTGTGTCCTGCCTCAATTGTATATCACATTGGGGAAAGTGTCAGACAGTGTGGATATTTTAACCACCAAGTCATTGCGATACATATGGTATCTTGGCAACATCATGATGTATGCCATCATTAAAGCCTGTCTCAGACCATCCTTAAAGGTGCATTTGTGGATGTTACAAGTTCTGCCTTTTAAGACGTTAGTTTATGAAACAGCAGGGGCAGCAATGCATTTGAGCAACTACTTTAGGAGCCTATTCCTACATTCTAGTTATGTGGTGGACAGAATATTGTTACTTTATTCAATTCAGCTTAACAGACTTTTCTGGTTAGTAGGTCATTAGTGTATGGTATCTTGGCAACATTGCGAACTGCGCTGCCTTCAAATCCCATTTCAAAGCCTTTCCTTATAGGTACCTTTGTGGATATCAAGAGTTTGCCTTTTAAGACATAACCTTTTAAAACAGCAGGGGCAACAAAGCATTTGAGCTGCTACTTTAAGGCCCTATATCTAGATTCCAGTGGTGTGGTGGACAGAATATTGTTACTTTATTCAGTGCAGCCTAACAGACTTTTGGGGTTAGCAGGTCATTAGTGTATGGTATCTTGGAAACATCATGACGTATGCTGACTTCAAAGCCCATCTCAAAGCCTTTCCTTATAGATACCTTTGTGGATATCAAGGTTCTTCCTTTAAAGGCACAACCTTTTAAAACAGCAGAGACAACAAAGCATTTCAGCTGCTACCTTAAGACCCTATGTCTAGATTCTGGTGGTGTGGTGGATCTGGAGCATATCCCAGGAACACTGAGTTCAAGGTGGGAATACACTCTTGATCTAACGCTAGTCCATCACAGGGTATGCAACTAATCAGGAGGCAAGGAATTTATTTTTGTGGGTCAACTATAAGGTTGAATTTTTGTCTGAATGTTAATTGTGTGTGAAATCTGGGATAAGCTAATTGGAACAATAACTCTTTAAAGTTGTCCATTTACTTACCAGGCATATTAAATTAACGTGAAATACAGCATTATCTCTTGGAAATAAAATGGAATCAGCCACAATGTCTTTCTGAAATCATTTGCTTACTCCTGTACACGAGTGTCAATGATCCCTACAATGGGCGCGACCATATTACTAGACACTGTCATCTTTTTTTATTTCTCCTGAAATCATATGCCGCCTTCAGTTCCCTAACATTTGATCTCTGACTTTTCCACTGGAACTCTGACTTTTCTACGAATCAGTTTTGCCCTGCCAAGTTATTGTGCATGCACAATATCATTGTAGTCATGCAGTCTTGTTACTGTTACTGCAAACAGAAACGGACCCAAAACAAGATGTAAAACAGGTAAATAAGAAATACTAAGCCCATGATCTAGGGTGGTTTCGCAAGGAAGCCTTTGTATTCTGCCAAAATAAATAGATAATGGAAAACAAAGCGCAAAAGCTATTCACTGGTGAGTGGGTACCTTTAAAGTCAGAACCTATCCAGGCTAACGCTTACTTTCACAAATAGTGAAAAGATGTATTACCAATTACCAATAAAGTTATTTTTATTATCCCAGCAATAGCAATTTGCTATCGAGGGTCCATGCTAATATTCTGCTCTTGTGGATGGATCTTAGCGAATAACTCAGGTTTTGTGAAACACATTTCATGCTTCATACACACAACAGATGCTTACATTCTCACAACAGCTATGTCATGCTGTTAACCCCTTATAACAAGATGCTTTTCATAAAGAACAAAAAGATTTATGAATGTGTGAAATTTGATATTTATATATTTTTAAAAAGAAATAATTTGTAAAAGAAAAAAAAAAAAAAAGTGAAATTGGACCTGAATTGGAAGTTCATTTGACTCCTCATCTGATGAGCTTAAGATATAATGATATCAATTACACCCTGATCCCCCAATCTGCAGCCGTAATAGGTGAGATCTGCTGCTTTGACTGCCATCTTGCCGGCGATCACACCTCTTCCAGTTCCCGCTGCACTCCCTCTGACACACACACCCTGCTGATTTTCCCTGCCGAGCAGCGAGATTCCCACCTTTTCATGTTGTAGCCCTGACTCTGCCCTCCTCTCCAGACAGACAGAAGACCAGAGAAGGCTGGTGGAGGATAGCACTCCCCATATTGTTCTCATCATGTAGTACCGACAGCTGCAGCCAGCATGTATCGAGTTCATTGTGTCTCCGTTGTTCACTGATTAGCTTCATCAACCTGACATGGAGAGCAAGTTTCATTACCATATTAAGTAAATAATAAAAAATAATTAAAGAAATCAAAAGTTTAAAATGCTGTAGACAAGTACATTATGTTTCTTATATACTGTTTCACTGTTGCAAATACAACTTATACCTAATTGAAATTAACTGAGTTGGATTTAAACACAAAGTGGGTGTGGCCTAAACTAGAAGGGTTTTTAACTAAGCTAGAAGAGCAAGAGAAAAAATAAGATTCCAGAAGTTATTTGTAAATAAAATTTAATTACTCACCAAGCATTTACTGTTTCAAGTACTCAATCTTGTGGAGGTTAAGAACTACATCTTGTTGTTTGCTGTCATTATTTGAATAAAACATAGTACTATTAGACCTGAACTTACAGATATTTTGTTACTATCTTGTTATTTCCACACATCATTATATTACATCTACTTTAAAATGCCTTTCAATCTATCAATAAGACATATTATGTCTGAATATGTACTAAATGACTGAATTGCAAGACTGGGGAATAAATATGAGACACTAAGTTAATATAATGACATCTCCCTATCCCATCTTTCTGCATCAGCTGACCTATTTGATTTTATTTTAATACATGTATTTCATGCAACATTTCCAAACACCTGGCAACCCTGACTAAAGGGAAAATTTTTCTTTTTCAGCCTAAGTAGTAGCATTAGTAATAATAATAATAATAATAATAATAATAATAATAATAATAATAATAATAGTAATAATAATAATAACAATAATAATAATAATAATTATTATTATTATTATAATTATATGTTGCCCTGCTGCATGAGCAACATCTAAAACAATAATCCAGGTATTCCGTTTTATCATTTCCTCTCCCCATCATTTTCATCGATAAACGACTGCTGCAGATGTGACTTTTTTTTTCTTTCATCTTTCATGCTCAAAAGAACATGAGGCCCATTTGACAACATCCCCAAGCCGCTCGAGGCTATACAAGAGACAGTCTGGCCAAGCTGAACAAAATAATACACACAGCATCTCTTCAAGGGATTTGTCTTTCTCTCTCTCTCTCTCTCTCTCTCTCTCTCTCTCTCTCTCTCTCTCTCTCTCTCTCTGTCTGCCAGCTGTGGAGGCCTCCTGTGATCCTGGGCCACTGTCCTGCACCCACACATGTGGAGAGGACCGCACTCATGGGCTTCTGTTTGAGAGAGAGAGAGAGAGAGAGAGAGATTGTGTGTGTGTGTGTGTGTGTGTGTGTGTGTGGCAGCAATGGGGCCATATTGCGCTCAGTGAAACTGCCAAATGCAGTTTTGTGTCCGTTTTGTCTCATGATGCTGCACAGCTGCTGCAGCCTGTTTGCTCGTCACCTCTCCATGGCCCGTATGTTTGTGTTCTTATTGTTGTACTCGTTTGCTGTGTTGTACATATCCATCTTCACATTTTCACTTTTTTGGATCTCATCCCTTCCTCAGATTGTGATGATCGTGGAAGTCAGGACATGATAACATTGCATCTGTTCACTAAGACATGCAGTCAAATGTGCTATTCGAACAGAGATAGTCATGCATTTGGAATATAAACTGTCTACACACAAAATCAATTGGTTAAACATGTAGGGTTAAATAACTTCGGGACATGTTGTTCCTGTCGTGTGATGAAGCACAGTTCCAGTTCCCACACTGAACTTGATTCAGTTTCTATAACAGCACCCTGGTGTGCTTCATTTCTCTTATACCACAGCAATGATAACAAATGTTAAATGTATTCTTTAATATAAGATTCTCTAATCCTCGTGGTGGGCAGCATGGTGGTATCGTGGTTAGCACATCTGCCTCACAGCAAGAAGGTCCTGGGTTCAATTCCCGGGCTGAGGTGTTTCTGTGTGGAGTTTGCATGCTCTCCCCGTGCTTGTGTGGGTTTCCACCAGGTACTCTGGTTTCCTCCCACAGTCCAAGGACTTGCACATTAGGCTATTAGACTGTTTTAGATTGACAATAGTTGTGAGTGTTAATGGTTGTGAGTGTTGCCCTGCGATGGTTTGGCTGTTCAGTTTGCACCCTGCCCAGTGTCGGCTGAGATTGACATCAGCCTTCCCACAGCACTAATAGGATTAAGCAGTTTGTCAAATGATTAAATAGATGAATTACCCTGATGGTAAGAAAAAAAAAATACCTTCATATTTAGCTCTGGCAGTTACAAAGTACTGACACTGGAGACTCCTTCCAGAATGCATTATAAAATATAAGCATATAATTAACAAC
>JBCNYH010000022.1:20266450-20271450 GCA_039654325.1 Tandanus tandanus | reverse complement strand
TTGCCATGCCAGTAATCTTAAAAGAGCGGGAGGCGCGAGAATGGGAGGAGGGGTACTTCTGGGATGAGGAGAACTGTTTCCATATGGACCAGGAGGGAGAATACGTGGAAAAAAGCCACTAATCTTTGGCTGAGAAGTTGAGGAGGATTTTAATGCTAATAAACGTGGCTTTGGCAAGTGCTCTCTATAAGGACGGATGGCTATATCGGGCCCGTCTTTCCTCAAGAGGGAGGTAGTGTTGTCAAGTGCGGACTAAGCTCTTTGGAAAAGAGTCAAAGTCGCACCATTACACGAAGAGACTCCACTAACTGTCTCCGAGCTCTGGGAAAAGTGGTGGAAGAGAAGTGTGTGCGTGTGTGTGTGTGTGTGTGTGTGTGTGGAGGGGATTTAAGGAGAACGATGGAAAGGGACATTTTAAAAATTTGACATCAGACTTCAGGAGACTAATATATAGAAAGAAGAGTTCACAGCAAGCTCTGTTTGTATTATGCTAATGTATCTGGCTAAGTTGATGTGAGTTGTTGAACTTTTTTAGGACTGTAAAGTAGCATTAAACACCCCAATCATCACATTCACAAACCACTGTTGGCAGATCACATGAAATACTAGAATTGTGAATATTTGCACTAAGCATAGCTAGATATAGACTGATTAGGGACAGGGTTAGGACATGTTTTGGACAGATTATATGAAGGAACAGTGACCAGTAAAATAAATGAACAAACAAACAACCAAGCAAACAAGTAAATGAATAAATAAAATAAAATAAAATTACCAAATCATCCAGAAGATCAACATAGAGTAATTAATACACGTAGATAGCCATCAGCCGCTAGCAAGACCATATTCCACAGACGTGCACATTAGACTAATTGGCTGTTCCAATTTGCTCCTAGGTGTAAATGTGTGTAAATGGTTGTGTGTGTTGCCCTGCGATGGTCTGGCAAGCTGTTTAGGGTGTGCCCAGCCTTTGCCTATTGTCGGCTGAGATAGGCTCCAGCCTTCCCGCTATCCTAGTAGGATTAAACTGTTTTGGAAATGAGAGAGTGATGGGTGAAAATTTTCACATTCTAACAATATAAATAATATATGCTTATAATATTAAACTTTTATTGTTATAAAGGGCTAAGTTTTTATGTCAAAATAACATGAAAACATATTGTTGTACTCTGAAAATGTTCACGTTATTACGGTTAAATATTATATTGTTAGAATGTGATAATTCTCTATGTCAGAATAACATGAAAATATATTGTGATAATGTGAAGTTATAACGTTATAACAATAAACGTTTGATGTTATAACATGATGCTGATCTTCTTTTCTTTTTATATATTTTTATTTTTTAATTTTGCTATACTGTATTAATCCCACAAGGAAAATTATTGCCTCTGCATTTAACCCATCCAAAGTGAGCGCACACACACACACACACACACATGTAAACAGTGAGCACACACACTCGGAGCAGTGGGCTGCCACACACATTGGGGCGCCCAGAGAGCAGTTGGGGGTTAGGTGCCTTGCTCAAGGACACTTTAGCCATGAAGGTGGAGTCACTCCCCCACCGCCACACATTTTTTGTTTTAGTTTGGAAATCGAACCAGCGACCTTTCAGTCCCAAAGCTGCTTCTCTAACCATTAGGCTACGGCTGCCCCCCCACAGTATGAACTTGCCCCATAGTTCATACTACGTACGTCCTTTTACCTGAGTGGCAGCAATGCGCTTTCATACATTAGTGTCCCAACATGTACATTTAGTTCTGTCAAAAAAGTATACACAAGATAAAAATCTCATGATATTCATAAAGACAACCCCCACTCGAGGGCAGCTTTTATTTCAGATTCATCATTTGAAGCAGAGAATATTGTAAATATAATATAATATAATACCTTTCTGCTATGCTGGACGATAATAACAGTTTTAAGATGGATGTGTAGTATGCAAGGCCATTCCTCTTTTATTTTTTGTTTCACGGATCGCAAGGAATGTAAATATTGGGAAAAATTGGGAAAAACACAACACTTAACTTGCCGACAGCGCAATGAATTTTAAAACCAGAATCTTTTTTTGCACCGAGCCAGTCCTCTTACAGCAGCTATTGTAACTACATCATGTACATCTGCGCATACGTTCTTGCGCCTCGGAAGTGTCGCCTCAGATACCTAGCTGCTATTTCGAATCCAGCAATCTACACAATGCATGGACATACAAATGTCTGGAAATGTTGGAAGTGATACTATTGACAGTGATACTATGTGACAGAACTGGTCAATACACCACGCTTAGATGAACTGTGTCCTGAAATGTTTACTGTGGGGGTGTGGCCAAAATGGAAAAATGTTCTCAAGTTCATACTATTTACGTTCATGCCAGGTTTCCACTATGTCTAACATGTTCCCACTAATTTCTTGTCACAGGCATGATCCTGTTTGCAGCACGTCCAATGCCTTATTAGTACATACGTACTACAACCAATCAGATCATACCACATGTTCACCGCGTGCTTGCCACATTCTCAATTAATCTGTCTAGTCTTACTGCACCACACACTGCACTCTTTCATTCATCCTGCAAGTTTTCTTGTGTTCACATCTACATTCAACAAGTCTGTGTCATGCTTATACTATGCAAATGAAGTCCATACTAAGTTTTAGTTATGCCATTACTATCAAACCATCATTACTAGGTCCTCATTAAGTTTTTACTGCATCCTGATTTAACCTTGTCTTCGCTATGATATCCAAAGTCTGACCCCTACAAAAGTTATACAGGCTCTTAGTGCATCCATACAAATGTTTGTAGACATTGAGGAAATGTGTTTGAGTGTGACAGGAATTTCAATAGGCAATTTGTTGTGTTGGAATACTTGAAGTCAACTTTAAGCCTCTGCTGTTCTAAAGTGCTAAAACTGTTGACTCCTTTTGTCAATGCTAAATCAGCATTTATATAATATTTTACAATATGTTTAAGTTGTTACTATAGAAACAACATTGTATTATTCCTTACTCTGAAGCTTGCAGCAAGAAAAATCATCAGAGCTGATTGAATAAAAATTAATGAAACTGTTTCTAAATTCAACAGCTTATGCAATAGTGTAAGTTTTGGTTGTAAACATAGCCATCAAATTACCATCAAAAAACATCATTCAATGTGTCACTATATAAGATGTATCACATGGGAGGGGGGAAAAAGAACAGCTCAGATATTGCCAGATAAAATAGCTCAGTGTAGTGATGGTGGACGGCTGTGAGAGGCAGGCTGTGTTGAGCCTCGCACTAGGCCCTGTCTCGCGTAAACAGAGAGCGTTCGAACGGACCACGCTACCAGTCTTGCGACTTTGAGAAATGTCAACATCAGACCCGCGGGTTGTTTCCTCCTCCCGACTCGGTGGCCTTCCGTCTCATCGCGACCGAGCCTCCAAATGCCACAGCATGGCGACGTTATCTGACAGCGGGGGGTTAAAATGAGAAAGGCGCTGATCTGGGATATATATCAGTGCTACTGCCGCTCAGACCCTCCTTTCTGCCCTGCTGTTAGTGGATTGGTCACGGCAAAAGGGCTTGTGCGCTCCAGGGTATCTGGACTGCGTCAAGAGTGCATGAGAAAAGGGGGGGGAGAGGGAGCCTGGGAAATGCTACGGCGGAGACAAGGATAAAAATGTAATAATGTGCATGATGATAGGTCCTTTTCACACCGCTCAAACTGTATTACTAGACCTGTCCTCGAAAGCAGGGTGGGAAAAGGACATTTGGAAAAAGAGCAAGTGACAGCGACAAAAATAGAGAAGAAGGACTGAGAGAGAGAGAGAGAGAGAGAGAGAGAGAGAGAGAGCACAAGGAGAGGAGAGGGATAAAAAGGAATGGAAAGAGAGTGAGATAGAGAGACATAAGGGGAAAAAAACAGTGTAGGGTTTGTCAGGGGAACAAAGGAGATAGGATATCCCTAATCCGTGCAATATTAATGTCTAAAATGTCATTAATAAGCTGTAGATTCCGAGCTCAAGACCACACTGGGATGAAAAGTCTGCGAACATGAAGGTACCTGCCAGGGCTTGTCTGACAGGGCCTCGGCTAATGAATGAATATAAAGCCCCTCCAATCAATCAAGCAGGATTTATCTTCGCCCCGAGTGTAGGTGAGGTCTGCGACGCGGTGACCACGACTGTCAGGCAGCGAGGAAAAAAAAAAACAGCCGCAGCCAAGAAGCTGTCGCCGCATTTCAATGAGCCGCGTATTAATGGGCGCTTGTGCTTCCTTACCATGTGGGGGAGCAAGTGTGTGTGTGTGGGTGTGTGTGTGTGTGTGTGGGTGTGTGTGCTAATTTTTTGGTCATGTTCCAAGTCGATCACAATTCTCTCTTAACAGGAAAAGGCCTTGACTCGATGATTAAAATTCGACTTAAGCAAACGGTAATCATCTGTTATGATGTAGCGCTAGAGGGGAAAAAATAGTAGAAAAGAATAAACAGCATCAGTAACATGAATACCCCCCCTCCCCCCCCCCCTATATTCACTGCCATGTGAAAAAGCTATTAGCCTAAATAGCCCATTAGCCCAGACTAAAAGAGAAGCTTTGCAGTTGTCAGGTGAGTTTAAGCCTAAATTGGGGTCAATTTAAGTATGTTAACCAATCCTCTTTAAGGTGACTCATAATATTCACACTACAGGTGTGAACTGTGGAATTGGAGCTCCCTAGACCGGCAAGAAACCTGTGCCAAATGACGCTTCACCTTATCAAAGCGTAGCCTGCGTATCCACTGGGCAGAAATGTCCAAATAAGCTGTGAAAATATTTAGAGCCTCTCGCTCACTAGCCTCTCATTAGCAGACACTTTTCTCCTCACGTCGCTACTTGCCAACAATCCAAGAGAGATGGAGTTTGAATATGCAGACGGAGCTGATCAGCCCTAGTGCCAGCTCGGCTGTGTGTGTGTGTGTGTGTGTCTGTGTGTGTGTGTGTGTGTGTGTGTGTGTGTGTGTGTGTGTGTGTGTGTGTGTG
>JBCNYH010000022.1:20219859-20234579 GCA_039654325.1 Tandanus tandanus | reverse complement strand
TTAAGGAGAAAACCAGACAACATGGAAAGATCTGGGTGAGAGGAAACTTCAAAGGAAGGGGGGTCAAAGGTGTTCAGGGAAACCAGGCCTCACCCCCCCCCCCCCCCCCCCCCATACAGCAACAGAATGACAGTACTAAAGCTCTATGCAGCTATATTATAAGATACCATTATGTTACATATGAGTGCTAAAATTTGAAATGCATGAATTCACTTGTCAGTTAATTTTGTGGTTTGTATTCTGGTAACGTGGTTACAGCTTTGGGGGTTTAATGCTAACATGACAACAAATGAGTAGAAAAACAGAGGAAAGTACACTGTGTTTATCAACAGTATTAAACACTGTTATATTCGCAAGCATCATGGTTATATCTGATTTCACCTTTTTCATGGAAGGTGGTCACTTCTTGAGCCTCCAAATACTCCTAAACAGCAAGAGAGACTTCATCGTCACTCTGATCTCACTCAGATTTCAGTTTGGGAAATAGATAGAAGTCAGACTGTGCCAGGTCAGGTGATTAAGGTGTTCTGCACTCTCCTTTGTTCTTTGATTGCTTCAAACATTTGAGTTAGCATGTCCACCTCCCAGCAAGAAGGTTCTGAGTTTGAGTCCCGGGCTCGGTGAAGCTGCTTCTATGTGGAGTTTGTATGTCCCCCCTGTGTTTGCATGGGTTTACTCCGGGTACACTGGTTTCCTCCCACAGTCCAAAGACATGCACATTAGGCTAAGTGGCTGTTCCAGATTGCCCCTAGGTGTGAGTGTGTGTGTGTGTGTGTGTGTGTGTGTGTGTGTGTGTGTTGGCCCTGCAATGGTCTGCCGTGCTGTCAGGGTACTCAGATTTGGCTGAGATAGGCTCCAGCCTCCCCACAACCCTCTTAGAAATAAGCTGTTCAGCAAGTTAATGAATGATTAGAGTTTTGGTGGAAAGGGATGTAAGGCTTTATAATACACAGTTATGCCCCAAAATGGGGATTGCGTCTTTTGTTTCCGTTGGTGAGTCCGAGAACTTTTTGAAGTACCTCATATGGTTTGCTCAGATGCCACTGGTCAAGTGCTTACAGGAACAAATGAGTTTGCTTTGGTTTCTGGGTAAGCAAAAGGAAAAATGCTCTTATTAGTGCCAACTCACTCGTATTAGCTTGATTTTGACTCCCAGTCAAAAGCTTCACATTGTCTGAGCTGTGTGTAACTACTCAAAAGAAAGTACAATTTTCTTCTAGTGCCACAAGCTCTTAGACTAATTAGTCGTCAGCCAAACAGCCGGTTATCTGGATTGAAGAGTTGGGGGCAGATTCACCAGGTGCCCCCATGCGGTTGAGTGTTATCGACTAGGGCTTGGCCTGCTTTCCGAGCTCGGCCTGTTCTGCCGTTAATCTGATCCTGGCTGAGGAATGTGTGGGATTTGGCAAATGTTTGCCCATAAATAAAGACAGGGCTGTACAAAAGAATGTGTTAATTACTAATTATCAAGGAAAGGAAGCAGAGCAAGCAAACTAGAGCTGGAAGGCGAGTGGAGATGATGGCGTGTTAGTGCCACGAACAGGAATCAGAAATCAAACGCTGCAATCAGTCAA
The DNA here is from genome assembly GCA_039654325.1 of Tandanus tandanus. Taxonomy (NCBI): domain Eukaryota; kingdom Metazoa; phylum Chordata; class Actinopteri; order Siluriformes; family Plotosidae; genus Tandanus; species Tandanus tandanus. The sequence continues at coordinate 20,233,005 of JBCNYH010000022.1, read as the reverse complement.
ACCATTAAGAGTGATGATGACCTGGCAGGCTCAGGAAATGTGTAACATCTCGTTGAGAGGCCATGCTTCTGAGACGGGGATGGAAAATATTTCCACGCTGCTTTAACCCTAGCCTAAATTGTTGTTTTTAAACATTTCGATAACCTGATTCAGTCTCATTATTATCATTCTTTCTACAGGATGCAAAATATAAACATCTAGTAAGCAGAGTAAGAATGCTGCATTAAGCTATTATGCTAAAGTAGTTTAGAAAATGATAATAAAGTAAAAACTTACAGTATGAATAAATAATGTGTTGTTTTTCCTCACCATGTGGCCCATTAGGAAAATGGGGAAAGGAGTTCTTACTGAATTAAACTTTAAGCTGTTAGTGACACTTGGATGAAATTTAGGATGCCCTCTTTAAAAAAAAAAAAAGAAAGAAAGAAAGAAAGAAAGAAAGAAAGAAAAGAATACGAATGAAATAATAGATTTGCGGCTGGCATCTTGGCTGCCTGCAACTTTGCCGGGCTCATCATTAAAGCTGGCATCTGCAGGTCTGTGGGAAACACGGCACGGCCCCTCAGAGCGACGCCGACTCCTGCATCTGTCCCCGCTGCCTGTCTCCCGAGCCTTTCGCTCACTGATGTTAAAAGAAATCTTTATTGTCAGTCACATATCCTATTCACTTTGTTCACCTGCACTGACAGGCCTGGGCTGTGTGTGTGTGTGTGTATACACGTGTGTGTGTGTGTGTGTGTGTGTGTGTGTGTGTGTGTGTGTGTGTGTGTGTGTGTGTGTGTGTGAGAGAGAGAGAGGGAGAGAGGTGAATGTTTTGCAGGTTGTGTGTATATGTGTGAGAGTGTGTATACACCTCTTCGCCCCTTCCTTTTCTGAAACGATGGCATCTCGGAGTTTCTAAACGCTTCCTCATTAGTCTAAATCTGTTTGAAATCTCCAAGTGAGAGGTTGATAATGAAGTGGAAGAAGCAGTGGCCATGACAGGTGGAGAGACGGAGGAGGCAAAGCTCAGTGATGGGGAGGACGCAGGAGGAGGACAGGTGGAGGGGGAGTCGCTTGTTTGGTTGGTTTGTTGGTTGGTGGACTTGTGGATGGATTGCATTCCGCAGCACAGTGTTTTCATGGCGAGTCTCTTACCATCGCTGACGCCTTACACTTCTGCTCATGCTCACCGTTTCCTCCTTCATCTGCATCCGCGCAGCACTTTAGCATGTTGGCCTGACAGTTAGCTGAATTATTTAGCTAGCCGGCTCCCAGTGTTTACTCTGCTGTTCATTATGCACCCATGTGCCTATAAATGAGGTCAGTAATTTGAAGCCGTCTCCAGAAACACTACATAACATGCGTTTTCAGCAAAGGAAGAATGACTGGTCTGTGGAAAACAAAACAAAACAAAAACAAAAAAAAAAGAACAGAAAAAAAAACACTCGGCTCTGAGGTATTAATTCCAAGCACATAAGTCTGGTTGCTGTTTTTGTACAATTAAAAGCATTGGTTTAAATATTTCAGGTCATCGTTGAGCATTAATTTAATTTTCTCTGCCTTTTTTTTAAAGTGGAAATGTAGCCAGGGTCTCATCCAGTCTCAAAGGTGTAAAAATTTTGACGTCAGCAGGGTTGCCAGGTCTGCATCACAAAATCACCCACAAACTCTTGTCACTGCCAGATATCTAACAGGAATTTCATGAAATCGAGTCGTTCAATCAATCGAGCTGATCAACTATCAGCTATGTATGATGAGAGTGAGTCATTTATTTTCTGAACCGCTTAATCCTAATTAGGGTCGCAGGAAGGCTGGCACCCATCTCAGCTGACTCTGGGCGAGAGCAGAGTGCACAGCTCACCAGGCCATCGCAGGGCAGAAACATGCTGACGGCAACCCAGTGGGTCTTTATGAACAACAGCAATGGTTCTTTTACATGCCTCTGACCACAGGCAGTGAGAGACATGGCTGGCCTTTGATAACCCAGTCAGCTGCACTGGGGGGGGGGGCAGCAGTGACAACTTGGTGACAGTGGGGCTTGAACCCCCGACCTTCGGATCAGTAATCCAGCACCCTACCACCGGGCCACCACTGCCCTGAGTTGAATAGCCGTTTTATTCTATTATATGCACATCCACTGTATCTAGAGAAATATAACATTATTAGTATTTCATTTCATCAAGGCCCTGTGGTGGCCTGGTGAGCTGTTCATAGTGTACCCCACCTTCGCCTGGAGTCAGCTGAGTCATCCTCGAGACCATTATAAAGGATTAACTGGTTCAGAAAATGACCTGACAAAAAATATATTTCATTTACATTTTTTAAAATGATAAAAGATCTTTTTAGAATTATGGGCTACACATCTCGGCTCTGCTGATCAAATTTAGTGCTGTGGCTGAGCTCACCTGCTCACCTGTTCTCGATCAAGTACCTCGTTTATTACTCTCTGGGTTTCATAGGCTGTCATGTCTTTTTATTATCTATTTAACTCAGTTTGATCCTTCCTTAATTTGTCCAATCACCCCTCATGTTTACTCACCTGTCTGTCTATTTGTATCTTAGTGATTCCCACCACAACTCTGCAGGTTCACTGTCTTAGTTTGGAGCTTCTGGGCTTCGGCTTCTCATATTTTTCTCAACAAATTTTATCTTCAAGACCCCATTTGAGTTCGCCCTTAAATACTTGTTTCTTTGAACATGAACCCGAGTGGAGGTTTCTAGGCTTTTGGTTTGTTTGTGTTTAGTTTTTCCCACTCCTCTATTAAATATCAGCTTCACCTTCCCTGACTTTTGCACCTATGTTGCATTCCTTGCCCACACCGTAAGAGTTACCTTGTAAAAAGAGTCTTTTAGTCTTCCAAAGGTATAAAATAGTTTTAGCAGCTGTTTAACTCTGCTTTGGACAGTTCATTGATTTATTTTTCACTTTTTTTTTTTGCTCTGGAGCCAGTCTAGACAAAGGTCAAACATATGACAAAGAAGACCACTTGGGAAGTGCAAACCTTCACCAATCCCAGCAATCCCCCTTATACACCAATATGTCCAAAATTGTCCTATATCACAATATTAAAGAATCATTGAAAAAAAAAATCCTGGATCCAGAACTCGATCCAGATCATTTCCTAAATTGAATGGAGATGTCCTTGTGTGTAACTCTGGGAGAAATTTCATGAAAATCCGCACAAACCACAGGTAAAATGTAACCTACTTAGAAGAGGTTTAAACAAACAAACAAAAAACTAACAGAACAAAAATAAAGAAACTTTTTTTTTTGCTCGAAAAATTATTATTATTATAATTATTATTATTATTATTATTATCATCATCATCATCTTCATCTTTATCTTCTTCCGCTTGTTCCAGGGTCGGGTCGCGGGGGCAGCAGCCTAAGCAGTGAGTTCCAGACGTCTCTCTCCCCAGCCACTTCCTCCAGCTCTTCCGGGGGGACACCAAGGCGTTCCCAAACCAGCCGAGAGACATCGTCCCTCCAACGTGTTCTGGGTCGACCTCAAGGTCTCTTTCCGGTTGGACATGCTCGAAACACCACACCAGGGAGGCGTTCAGGAGGCATTCTAATCAGATGCTAATCATGATATATCCGCGTTATATATCATGATTAAAAAAATATGTAAAAAATATGTACATGATACATAACATGTTCATATTTTTTGCATAATATTTTTTATTGTAATATATCTTCAATTTATAACCATACATCAGTTCTGAAAATAATACCACTATAAACGTATTTATTTAAAAAAATCTTTGTCACACCATTGGTCATAACGTTTTAGTTCAACTTCCAATTCCATTTAGCAGTAACATTTAATAAAATAGTTTGTTTCATTAACCAGACGATGTTGACCTCCACATATTTGATACCCATACGTAGAAAGTGGTTTCAAAGAGTCATTGCTTCAGTCAGTAGGTATGACTCCTTTCCAAAATTTGTGGCAAAATGAAATTTTCAGAATGCAATAAGGTTTATGTTGTGCGACCTCAGAACTGAGGGCAGATAAAAGACGATGTGTGACTGGAGAAAGTGACAGAGAAACCTTTAAGCTGCTAATCACGCTCACAGATTTGCCGTTTGGCATCTATATCGCACACGTTTCCAGAGGGAGAGATAAGCGTTTTACGCTCAGACGGATTGATTATCTCTGAACTAAACAAATACGGCATGCTACTTTATTAAACCGTGAGCAAATCTGCTTAATATAAATTCGAAACATCAAAAAGTTTGCAGGTGCACCATGATGATCGCTTTTTGATTGAAATGCTGGTCATAAGGCAGATGAGGGGGTTGATGGATGCGTTTTATGTTCATTGTTCAGTGGTCTGTAAGTTGCACACCGAGAAACACAGAGGGGCATGTTGACTTTTAGCAGACGGGTCGAGCTAATTTTTTGCTTCAATAACTAGGAATCGAAACATGTCACGTCATTTACGTTTGCATGAATCCAGGTGCACGTGCCAGGAAGATAAGTGTGTCAAGTTCTGGATATGATACAGACGCTACTTGTGCATCTTAAAGACAATGATTCTGGAGGTGCTATGAATTATTCAGTGATTACAGAGAAGCTAATAAGGAACGTGTATACAGTATGAGCTTTGACTTGCCATGGCTCACAGGGGTTGAACTTCTTGTCATACAGGAGAAAGAGAATAATCACAAATAAATAAATCGGTTTGTAATTGGCATTCTGCACAGCCTTGGTGCTCACATCAAACAGCCCACTTCACTTCCTTCCCATCTTATGCAAAGTGACTTGCAGCTGAAGGCCGGCATCAGAAGGCGGCAGGGATATTAAAAAAAAAAAAAAGGGCCCCTGATGGATGCGACAATAGCGTCCGCTTTCATCATCGCTCTGTGCGACTGTGTCAAGTCCCTGTGTAGCCTTCATTGTGCATGCATAGTAAATGACTATTTACCTGCCAATGCTTCTGATAAGTCATGTCGCTTCCTTGATGTCCCCCTTGCCCTAGCACCTACCCCCTCCTGTCACCTTCCGTCTCAGACCCCAGCCACCACTTTCTTCTTTTGCGTACTCTTTTCTCTTCTCACTTCTCTTCTGCCCACAATCACACGCTGATGAGCTCGCGCTCATCTCCACAAGCTCCTCGCCAAGAGAATTTGTAAGATTACATTTTCCACAGGTGCCATTCTCTGGGGTTTATCTTTGATTGCCTTCTTTCCATTTCCTCTTCACCTTCGTGCACGTTTTTTTTTTTTTCCTCGGCTCTTCCTCTTCCTCGTTTTTCGTCACTCTCCCGTCTGTCGTCGTGCCCCCGCTGGGCTTTCGGATTGCGGTTGCTCTGTTTATGCAGCCCCTTGTTTTCAAGTGACAGGCCAGGATAGATATGCAATATTAAACAGGGGCCTTATGAATTTTTGACATCTAATTAGTAGCTTCGCGGTTAACATATTGCGGCTTGGGAGGGCAGGCCTATCGACACGGCCGTCTGAAGTGCCAGCAGTGGGTGCCTGCCATCTCCAATGTATTCTTCTTTAATGTAAGTAGTAATCACTCTAAGGTTAATTAATGGCCCTCGGTAGCCGCCATTTTTGCAGCTAATCGGCTCACCAATTAGGTTCTTTCTCCCTTCGTCTCTCTTCAAATGTTAATCGTGCTCTTTCAGGGCCTCAGTGTGCGCGCAAACGTACAATAGAACAGCACCTCAGTGACATTATTACACACCCCAGAGCTCAGGAGCACACGCACACACACACACACACACACACACACACACACACACACACACACACACACACCTTCTCCAACAATTATATATGTATTCCTATCATGAGCCAAGTTTGCCTAAGCAACATGTGTCGATTTATTTTTTTTTTTTAAATAAATCCTTGTTTTCATACACCGCAGGGGCTCCGCCCTGTGAACTGAAGATGTCACAAACTCCAGAGCCTTCACCCTTGTGCCCTTCCACCCCCTTCCTTTCCTTTTGTTCATATTTGATTCCCAAAGGTGTGTGAACACAATGGGCGTCTTCTCTTTAATAGTGGGAACATATGCAGAGTGCAGGCGAGAACATGACGGGACAATGCGAGAGCGCTCGCCGTCGCTTGTAATCAGACACCAATAGAGGAGGAACGAGAGATGCATGGATAAGATGACGATCTCCTGTTTCTCATCTTAAGATCTGCTCCGTATTTCCATCTACATCCTAATCACTGCTTCTCCTCAGCCGAGGCTCAGGAAAAACTGCAGAGCCGCGGAACCATCGTGGCTAGAAGAGAAAAAAAAATAATCCTGGGTTTATGGCGTAGATTTTACTTTTCATAAAGACTGTGTGTATATTCATTATATAATTCTGACCAATCTAAAGCTAGAGTTGAAGATTAATCAATTAAACCTGAGTGTATAATTATTTACACTTTTTACATTTCTAATATGTAGTATTAATAAGTAATAGTAAATATAAAAGCTTGCTTGTGTGCTCTGTTGGCTCATAAATTGTCCTCATAAAATTAATAACAACCTACCGTATAATCTGTCTTTAATAAATTCCACCAGTGGGATTAAATAAGCCCAAATGTGACCTATTGTTGTTTCTGTTGCTCTAATTATAGATAACAATATACTGTCATGGAGTGGTATAAGAAAAAGATTGGAAAAGTAATGATTAATGAGGTGGTGTGATGCAGCCCAGAATGTAATACATTCATTATTAGCATCTCGAAATGGAAGATTTTTTTCACCATCATAAAAGCATGTGTTTTATTCCTCTTGTACCACAGCATTTTACCAAATGTATAAACAAGTTCTGCCCTGCCATGGCCTGGCGAGCTGTCCAGGGTGTACCCCGCCCTCATCCAGAGTCAGCTGAGATGGGCGCCAGCCTCCCCACGACCCTAATTAGGATTAAGCGGTTCAGAAAGTGAATGAATGAATGAATAAACAAGTTCTCTGTGTCTGAAAGAACAACACTTTTTAACCCATAAGCATGTAAACATGTCTTTCCTGAAGACTTTTCTGTGTTTAAGAAGTGTTCACACTGCAGACTCCCTTCCATTACTGTCTCAACTCACATATGTGATGTATATCAACATGCAGTGCCATATTAGTACAATAAAAAAATTTGTATAGTAGTAAAAAGTTTAAATATATAAAATGCCACACACCTCTCAGGGTCTGAGGTCTTGGCAACTTGGTAGGAGGGGTGGAGTTTTGTGAATACGGTGGCCGAAGAAGCAGGAAAAACACAGAAAATAAGAATAAACTTTAAAAATAGGCAAGCGAAACAGGTTTACACAAGATGTGGTCAAATGGCACGGTGTGGAACGGTGCTGAAGCGGCAAAATATGATGGCAGTCTGTGGCAAAACATCTCTGTTGGGTCTTAACCACAAGTGTGCCTCTGTCTACCCAGCAGTATAAATGGCTACCAGTAAAAATACTGGGAAGGTATCCTGTGGTGGACTAGCATCCCATCCAGGAGGAGCTGAACTCCTAGTTGCCTCACACCACAGAAACTGGGATAAGCTCCAGCACTGATGAGACAGTAGGCTCGGGTGGAAAAACCCAAAGATTTACCTTTACCATGTGGCAAAACAGCCTTCCAATATTTAAAGGGGGGTTCAGTTCTGTTATAATGATGGCGGTGTGGAGTAGATAGGTGTGAACAGGTTTTAATGAGGTTGTATTGAAGAAGGTGCAGAAAGGTTGTGAAAGGTGACAACATGGAGCATGAAAATTTCCATTGCCAGTTGATGGCAAACACCATCACGATGTCAAGATGATGTCACTGCAGTCCAGTAGGTACATGACTTGCAGTGCGTCATTTGACACAACAGTACTCTGTCAAAATTCACGCACTTGTCAGCAGTTACATCATGCATATAGTGTCCTACCACAAATTACTGTAGATACGGTAATGTGTAATGTAGAATCAGAACATTCATATAAACCTGTTATTGGCAGATGCCTGAGGTACTCTTATAGGAGCCAATCAGAATTCAAAACAATCCACATTTCTGGAAGCTGATATAAAGTTAAACCACAGCACTAAACTCTAACCGCACCACTGAATTAGCAGTTCTGACATCTCCAGAATGAAAACGATGAATTAGCTGATTATCCCATCGCGAGCCGTGATTCGATAATCAGTGCATTGCTATTAATCACTTTTTATCTGCTAATCAGAGACTCTTTATTATAACCGCAGTGAAGTCAAACCAGGCTGTGTTTTCAACCTCATCTGCTAGCGATCCTGGCTTATTCCTTCTGAGCTGTATTGAAAATAAATCAGCGTATCCAGGGTATCCACAGAGCTACCAGTTTATGAAGCATTTCCAAGTGTATCAAGGCTCTAGATCATGTTTATGAACAAAACTTCTCTTAGATATCTTCAGGAGATTTTAATCTTCATCTTTTTGTATTAATCCTGAGAATTGTTTATGGCATGATTCGTACAGGATGCTTTTAGTTTCATCCTTCTTACTTCTAACTCGGGAAGTAGTTTTTTTTTTCCCCAAAATCTTTAAACACTATATAATGAATGATACATTTGTTTCTTAAACCCACTGTTCAGAATAAGAGTAGAAAAGCTGATTGTCCACCGGACATGAAGTAAGTTGCCTGCATTCATATTGGTTGTCTGCAATTGAAAATTATTAATATTACATTCACTGTTTACATGGGGGACAGCACATCCACCTCACAGCAAGAAGGTCCCGGGTTCGATTCCCGGGCTCACGTGTTTTTATGTGGAGTTTACATGTTCTCCTCCTGCTTATGTTATGCTTATCCTCCCTCAGTTCAAATACATAAATAAATAATAAAGACCCTATTTAGAATTAAGCGGCTTAGCAAATGAATTAATGAATGTTTACAAAGGTCTACAAAACAATATATAATGGTAATTCAACAAGCTGCAAACTTTCAAGTATATTTCAATAATTATTAATATGAAATGTAAGGAATTATTAATGAGAGAGATAGAGATAGAGAGAGAGAGAGAGAGAGAGAGAGAGAGAGAGAAAGAATGAGGAAAGAGAGAGGGAGAGAGAGAGAGAGAGAGAGAGAGAGAGAGCTTGTGCTTCCAGCCTACACAACTGGACTGAAGCTCCCGTATTTCCTTGAAGTCTGTCTGCTAGTCTGAATATTTTTGTTTCTGAGCGAGTTTGAGCGGTAAACAGCCTTTTTTTTTTTTTTTTTAGCTCCTAATGAACCTCACTTCTCTTTTATTCTTGCATTTACATGATCTATTAAGCATTGCTTCTAACTAGGCCTGCTCAATCACTACCAAGGTAAATAAATAGAATAAATTGTTTATCTTTATTTAGGTAATATTTGATAATGTCATATTTGTACACATATTATAAGTAATACAGTCATGGTGCCAGATACAATAGCATTATACTCGCACTGTAATTCAATATGAGAGTTTTGATGGGAAAATCCCAAATGACCCCGTGCTTTCCGAATAAGTGTCCTATAAAGCTGATATACCCTTTCTAGTGCACTACTCTATCACAGAGTTGGGGATTTGTCATTTAGCCAACATTAATGCTACAAAGAGGCGAAGACCGACACAAAATCTGTGTTTACTCAAGATCCTTAATCTTAGGGTTGATTGATGATCACAGGTTACTTTCGACTTAAGATTTTACTATTTTAAGATTTTTTACATTTAAAATCTTCATATGCTGATCAGTGTTTGTCAATCTTATTAGGAATATCCGGTTGTCCATCACGGAAATCTCTCGTTTCTCATTTCAAACACTGCTTAAACATGACCTATCTCTTCGTCTTCTTCTCCTTCATCTCCTTCTTCCTGTTATTTTTCTTCTTGCTGTTTATCTTTTTCTTCTTCTCTTTTTTTTGTTCGTCTCATTCTTTTCTTCTTCTTCTTCTTCTTCTTCTTCTTCCTGTTTTTCTCATTCTTGGTCTTCTTCATGTTTGTCTTTTTCTTCTACTTCTTGTTCTCTCTGTTCTTCTTCTTCTTCTTCTTCTTGTGTCTAAAATCACACACTCATTCACTACTCCCTATATAGAGTATTAAATGCAGAGGTATATACAGTGAACTTAACGGTAAGGTGTGGAGCACTTTCGGACACTACTGTAAGGTTTCGGACACTACTGTACTCCCCGTCAATTGCATAATGCTGACGCACAATTAAAATGTAATAGATCAATGTCAACTGAGCTTGTGGAGCATCCACATATGCAGTACATGATGATATATAGTGCTTGGTTAGTGACCATCAGTTGAATGCTACTTTTCATAATGCATTATTGGATACACTGAGTGCACTATGTATCATTCATGCATTCATTCATTCATTCATTCATTACGGCTTCCCAGTCCATCACACATACAACCATTCACCTTTACACTCACAGCTGGGGCAATTTGGAACAGCCAATTAGCCTAATGTGCATATATTTGAATTGTGGTAGGAAACTGGAGTACCTGGAGGAAATCCATAAGTATGGAGAGATGTATGGAGATATGGAGATGAGTATGGAGAAAACATGCAAACTCCACACAGAACTGGCCATGCCGAGCCCGGGACTTCTTGCTGTGAGCACTATGGAGTCCTCTAAATAGTGTAGAATAATTCTCTCTCTAGATTCAGATACTAGTGCAAAACAGCAAAGTCAATTATCAACGTATATATTAAGTAATATGTGATTTTGGGGACAGTGTTTTTCCCCTTCTTTTTCTTCTTCTTCTGCATTCCTTTTTCAAAAATAATCTGCAGTTTCACATATTTATAATTCATTAATTTGTCATTTTTTTCTTGCACTCTCAAATTTTATAACAAGTATTTTTTATTCTCATATTCAAGCACCAAAAAGAAAACAGTATAATATTAATAATAATAAATAAAAAAAGAATATATTATTACTTGCATTCACAATCTTTTTTAAAGCTTGAACTAAACTTAAAGTAAAATAGTTTAGAATAGTTTATTGAACAATATGCTAAAGATTAATAATATAAACCTGAGTTAAAGAAAACAAAGGCAATATGAGAAGCAAAAAGGAGAGAAAATTGATTGATTGATTTTTTGCGCAGCCAGTAACTCTCTCTCTCTCTCTCTCTCTCTCTCTATCTCTCTCTTTCTCTCTCTCTCTGTCTGTGTGTGTGTGTGTGTGTGTGTGTGTGTGTGTGTATGTGTGTGTGTGTGTGTGTGTGTGTGAAGAACCAGATCTATGAAGTGAACCGGTGGCTCTGAAAGGCACCAGGAGCAGAAAGTAAAGTGTTCCTGCATTCGATGTTCTGAATCTAAAATCATCCCCTCTTCCTAAACGCTCACCTCGTTTTTTTTCTGAGTCTGCCTCTCCTAACATAAATGCTTTTCATTTATTTATTTATTTTTTCCTCTTCCATTTAGAATCAATTGACCTGACAGAATGGTGGCCAATTAAGTGATTTTTGTAATGGTCCTGGGGTAATTTGCTTGGGCTTGTCAGCTGTATTTTATGAACTTACCCCGGTGCTCCTCTCTCTCTCTGTGGCACATAATAGCTGGTAATTTCAAAATCTTTATCCTCTGTTTCCCTCTCAATAAATTGAAATTACAGGAAGTTGTTAGAGAAGCTTAAATTTCCCTCTTTTTGTGCCATTCTTGTTATTCCATAATTGACAGTAAAGGGAGTCTTTGTACTTAGGCAACCATAACATAATCATGGCTAATGTGTAAACTCTGTCACTTAGTAAGCAAAGAAATGCAGTCTCCAGGGTTCGGCTAAAAATACAGGAAGTTTGCTGCATAGCTAATTGAGGGTATCATTGCTTTGACGTCATTTGGCGAAACTTTCTTCTTTCTCGAACTCTGTGTGTAAAATTGGTTGCACACCAGTTCAACTAAAACTAAATATGCAAGATTTTTTTTTCTTCTTTGTATGGAAGGACAAACATCTCCGCCATCAACGGCGCTCAAATCAAATTAAGATCATGATGCATGTCCCCACACTGTGCTGTCATTAGGGATGGAGCGCGAAATACCTTTAGCCGTCTTCTAGCTGCCACTTCTCCATCACATAATGTTTTTCAGCTCATCATCCCGGCTTGTAATAACTCCAGATGCACATCTGCTTTGCGCCATAACACTTCACTAATTCTTTCCTCATTTCAGTGTGCATCATTCGCTCCTAACACAATCTACATGTATTAGTTGGTAATGACTTAGCGGTTAAGAGCGAAGAGATGTCGAGGGAGCCGCAGGCAGGCATTTTTTCTTCGCCTCAAGCACCGTTAGATGAATCAGGACCTAAGAGAGAGGATGAAAGGCTTATCAATCAGAATAAACGTTACGTCTGCTTGCAGAATGTGACTTTATCCCTGAGGGACACAACTCTATCAGCCAGTAAATATTTGCCTTTCTTTATAATTAAAGTTAGAGATGCTGTTTATCAGAAACCTGAAATTTCATCGTGAGGCTCAAATAACAGTTTGACTAAAAGATCTTCACTTGGATGGCGTCTGCTTCTTGTTCCTCACCCTAAGTAAACCATACAACACTTCCAGATGTGCTGCTTTGGGAAACTAATCAATGACATGGCAAAATGATGTCTCGCAGCCTAAAGCTGTTTCGCTATAACAGCATGTCGTGTAGCCTTTTATCTCTCTTAAACCACAGCAATTAATTTGTACTGCATGGGAACAGTGCAACCTGATTAGTTTGCTATCTGGGGGATGATAGACATTATTCAATCACGTGATTTTTTTTTTTTGTTCATGTCTGATTGAAAGCCATCATATAATTTAATGATATTGCATCATTACCATCAACTGAGTTATTGCATTGATTCTATCAGATAAGTTGAATAACTATTGCAAGACTGGCACACACCAATGTTCCATCTCATAGATATCATATAAAATAGATCAGGCAGACTGTGGAAGCACTGTGGTACCAAGCAGTAAACCTTATTTTATTTTCTCAATATGCATGCTGTCCTAAACATAAAGATAGAGGACTACAACAGGATACATATTGAAAAAATTAAATGACGTTAACAACTCAGGGCCACAGTGCTTCTGACATGCCATTGCTGTCTGCTGCAGGTCATAGGCTATCTATATTATGATATCTGTCTGTCCTTCCAGTCAAAATGGCTGCCTACTTTCAAAAGTTCCTGATCATCACAAATAGCATGTAAATTTGTGTTTGGTTAAAAAAGGTCCAATATAT
>JBCNYH010000022.1:20107159-20123261 GCA_039654325.1 Tandanus tandanus | reverse complement strand
AGATAGATAGATAGATAGATAGATAGATAGATAGATAGATAGATAGATAGATAGATAGATAGATAGATAGATAACAATAAATAATATTATAATTAACTTTTTCAAGTTTCAAGTGTTTTTTTTTTTGTTTTCTCATGGCAGCAGTGCACTTCCATAACACCTGCTTATGTATTTATTTGATTTCATTTCATCCGTGACCCTTCCTGTCTCTCACTGTGTATATACTCTCTTTTGGCATTGTTCATCAGTATGCTTTATTTTTCTTAGGTGAAAACCGACAGCATTTTCATTGCCATAATTTAAAGTAGTGTTACATAACTGTTTGTTTTTCCACCTCTTCTTATCTCTCTGTGGCTGAGGCCCTCTCGGCTTTCCCCTCTGCTCCAGCCGTATATATCTGGTGCTTGGTGGTTAACGTCCTCATGGTGGTTTCAGCAGGTGTGGCTTTGTTAAGGTAATGCTGATGGTTGCAGGGCTTAAAGGAATTTGATGAGTGGTGCAAAAGGCACAGAGTGGCAGCTGTGTCGGTATCAGTTAGATAGTGAAGTAGCTGGAAAGAGAAGGGGTCTGTCACAAAAAAAAGGGGGGAAAAAGGCTTTGGAACAGCAGCAAAGTGTCTATTCAATAGAAATTGATGCACAGTTTACCTTAAAATTATTGGCACCCCACGAGAGAGTCCATAAGTAATTAGCTAAAGATATATAATGTTTCAGAGAACTTTCTTAATAATAAAATCAATAATATTATAATAAATATTATATGTTTAACTTTTTCTAAAGGCAAAGAAAGTCAAATTTTTAGAATTGTACAGTCTGCCAAGGATATATTTAGTTCAAAAGCTGGCAGGACGTTAATATTCATCCAGAATTCATCTGGAGTCCAATTTTACTTTATATTAAATGTTACTCATGACTGACTGACAGCACAAATTGATTCAAAATAATTTTCTTAAATTAATGAGTGAGGGTGGCACAGTGGTGTAGTGGTTAGCATATCTGCCTCATAACCAAAATGTCCTGGGTTCGAATCCCGCGCTCAGCAAGGGTGTTTTATTTGTGTGAAATTTCCATTGTTTCCCTGTGCTTGTGTGGGTTTCCTCCTGGTACTCCAGTTTCCTGCCACAGTCTAAAGACATGCACATTAGGCTAATTGGCTCCAATTCCAGGTTGCCCCTAGGTGTGAGTGTAAATGGTTTTGTGTGTGCTGGCCCTGCAACACGCTTGGTTCAGCGTGCACCCCGTCTTCATCCAGAGTCAGCTGAGATGGGCTCTAGCCTCTGCATGACCCGAGGAGGCTAAAACAGTTCAGCAAATGAATGATGAATGAAATGAACGATTCAAATAAAACCATTAAATCAAGTCCAAGATCCTCTCCAAGTATTTCCATCCTGATTAAAGTACAAACCTCAGTGTCCTCATCCCCAAAAATTTATTCCGGAGGTGCCAATAATTCTCAAGCCGTTGTCCCTGTGGGATTCAAGCTAACTAGCTAATGATTGTGGTTTTGTGGCTTGGTGGCCACTTTACACCTCTGTCCAGTCTCCTCCATTTACACCTCCTTCATCCTCAACATGTGACATCAAACTCTTCATTTAAAATTAGTCTCCCAGACATTGTCCTAGGTGTCAGAATCAAGGACGTGTTTGTTTTGTTTTTCTCAAAGTAAATTTCTCATCAAGGTCATGGCAGTTCATTACCTGTTTTGCACAAGCTAATTAAAGTCTTTTTTTTTTTTAATGTTGTTGCGACATTTGTCCCTTTATGTATCGGAAAGTAATTTGGCCTCGGGGTAGAGACAGAGCGAAGCATGAAAAGGAGTAAAGCGAAGGTCATCTTCACACAGAAGCAAGAAGCCATCAGCAACCTATTGCATGTGTTGATGAATCTGCGATTAGGGTTTATAGCACCTTGTTAAAAGCTGCACATAGCACTTGTATATTTAGACAGTGCTAATTCGCTGTCTCTCACTGTAATATTATCAAAGTGCAAAATGGGTGCTGCGAGAAAGAGCAATACGCTACATAAAAGAACAAGCGACCGTCACTGACTGGCCGTGACATGTTTTTTTTTTTTTTCCAGACCTTCCTGACCTTGGCTTCTGGATTTGTATGGCTACTCAGCTTAGTCCTGGTTAATTTTTACTTCATTATTCACCAAAAAGAGCATAATGACTTTAACGAGTCTGTTCAATTCATGAGTCACGACACAGTTTAGTGTTTGAGATGATAAGAAGGAAAGAAAATGGATGTATATAATAAAGGACGTTCCACTGAGGTATGAGTAGTGTTTGGAATACAGCTGTTATTTTTTTTACTACTTGAGCATTTCAGGAAATTATTTATTATACTAATTTGTGATGACAACTACGTTTACAATACTGTAATGGAGCTCATGTAGCATAACAGCACCACATTCTCAATTGTGACTGGTCAAAAGGTGTTGATTTAATTGCTATTTCATTTATTCTTGCAGTTAGTGAAAGCTCAGTGGTTAAAGCATTCAATGGATGGATGGATGGACAAATGGATGATGCATAATGGATGGATGGATATATGAATATAAGGATGGATATATGAATAGTTGGATGGTTGGATTGGTGGGTGGATGGATGGATGGATGGATGGATGGATGAATGACTGGATGAATGGACTGATGGAAAGATGAATGAGTGGATGGATGAACAGATGATCGATGAATAGATAATGGATGGATAAGAACATGAATGATAAGAACATGAATAGATAATGTCCGGATGGATGTTTAGATGGATGGATGAATAGATGGATGTATGATGGATGGACAAATGGATTGATTAATGGATGAATAGATGGATGGATAGATGAGTGGATGAATAGATGGATGGATGGATGAGTTGATGTATGAATAGATGGATGGATGAGTGGATGGGTGAATAAATGGGTTGATAAATGGAAGGATGGGTAAATGGGTGAATAGATGGGTAGATTGATGGATGAATGGATGAGTAGATGAATGAATAGATGGATGATGAAAGAATGGATGGATGGATGAAGTTGCCCACTGTGTCCGTGTGAATATGATGTTATTATAGAAAGCTTAATATACAGTACGAGTGGATTATTACAGACTAATAGACCAGTGTTATACATGTGCTATAATCAGCTTCAATACTTCAACATCACTGGGTTATAATATAATTTATTCACTCTCTTTCTTCTGTAAATAATAATTGCTACAATATCTAATCATTATTTTTGTACTAAAGTCAGTCAGGTGAATGTAAAATGCTTTAATATGCTTATCAAAGGCTGGGGATTGAGGCTCTTTTGATCAAAACCTCGGCAAGGCGAAAGTAAAAGGGGAAAAAAACACACTTCTTGAAATGCTATCATAATTACGAGGCCTTGGGAGCTTATGAAATTTAATTTCTTGACACAAATATCAGCAACAGAAAAGGAAATTAAAGTTATCATTACTGTCAGGGCATTATCGCTGCCTCACTTAACCTGCCATTCAGTAAAATGAATTATTTATATTCTCACTCGCTTTATTCGTCTTTTATGCATCGGATATTCAGGATATTCTTCTTAAGGCATTGAGATGATATGCGGCGAAAGCTGTTTCACCGTCGTCCTCTAAGAATCACTATTATATTTTATTTGAAAGAAAACACGATGGGCTGTTCGTATAAAGATGAATTAATTTGTAAAAGATTAGCAGAAAAACAGACAACATGATGTGTGAGGTTAAGAAAGGATCAAATTATTTTTATCCTATTTTTTAAATTAAAACCGATGATTTGCTAGATTTTATATTTATTTAGTCAAATCATTTCTATATGTATAATATTATATAATCTTTGTTTACTACAGAGTACATGCCTAATTAAATATATTTTAAGATCAACTAAAAAAAAAAGAAAGGTAATTGACAGCCCAGAAAATGTGCTATTTCTCTGAACGGTTTTCTGTCAAAAATGACTCCAAATGGAACGATTTTAAAGCAAGACCTAGTCCTAATTATGGTCGCGGGGGGGCTGGCGCCCATCTCAGCCAACTCTGGGGGAAGGCGGGGTACACCCTAAACAGCTCACCAGACCACTGCAGGGTCAACATGCATACAACCATTCACACTCACTTTCACACCTAGGGGTGATTTGGAACAGCCAATCAGCCTACTGTGAATGTTTTTGGACTGTGGGAGGAAACCAGAGTACCTGGAATAAACCCACGCAAGCATGGAGAGAACATGCAAACTCCACACAGAAACACCCCGAGCCTGGGAACCAAACCCGGGACCTTCTTGCTGTGAGGCAGACATGCTATCCACTGCGCCACTGTGACATCCACAGTAAAAATGTTTTTTATTATTATTATTATTTAACAAATTGCTTAATCCTTATATGTATACAGGGATTGCTGGAGCCTATCTCAACCAACACTTGCCGAAGGAGGGGTACACCCTGAACAGCTCACCAGTCGATTGCCATGCCAACACGTAAACAAGTATTCACAGTCACACTCACACCCAGGGGCAATTTGGAAACAGCCAGTTAGCCTAATGTGCATGTGTTTGGACTATGGGAGGAAACCGGAGTACCCAGAGGAAACCCATGCAAGCACAGGAGGAACTCCAGACAGAAACGCCCTCACTGAGGCGGGACTCGAACCCAGGACCTTTCTGCTATGAGGCGGATATTATAACCACTACATCACCATGATGCCTACAGTAAAATTAATAACAATGTTATGGTGTGATGTGACCCAGTGCCAAATTTGTGGTATAGTTGATTAATTCCCTGAAACAACACATCCTGAAGTGTTTTTATTCCCCTTATACCACAGCAATCTGCCAACAATTACTGTTCTTTCCTGCTCGCTCGCTCTCTCTCTCTCTCTCTCTCTCTCTCTCTCTCTCTCTCTCTCTTCTTCCTCTTCTTCTTTTCTTTATGCTCATTTCATGTGCTTGTTTTCTCCCCACCCCCATCTTATCATCCGTTTGTTATCCGAATGTGTTCAGCTGTTCTGTGGTGATTTTAGTTTGTCTATTTGTACCCCCTGTTCCTTTGTCATGTAATATTGGATCATATTGATGAGAATAAGTAAACAAACAACAATATATAGTAATAACAAAAATAATATTCTCTTTTTTGAGAAGAAAAGTCAATATTTAGTGTGGCCATCCTTTACTTTGATTACAGCATTTAATCTTTCAGGCATAGTGTTCACATATTTTTTTAATTTCTTCACTCGCTAAACCATTCCATATAGTTTGAAGTCCATTCATGCTATGCAAAAGTAAAAAAAAATTAAATTGGCGACACCTTTCAATTTTTCTGAAAAAAATGGTACACTTCACCCTCAATTTCCCGGATTATTAGGGGGATAGGCTGTCCAGATACCTCAAAACTCCGGCAATCACAAATATCCGGGGTCCCTAGCCTTTCCTGGAAATTTACCATAATTGGTCCGGCAATCACCATTATTCAGCAGCAGTCCCAGACTTTTACAACTTAGCGGGTGTTGCGAACACTGACCGGGGAGCGGGAAACGAGAGGAACCATCAGGCTTGATATTAGAGCTCAGTTCAAAAGCCTGCATCTCTGTGTATATTCAAAGTCTTCACAATTTTATGTTAAAGAACATTATTCTGAAATTGCTACACAATTTGTAAATCAGTTGTTTAATTTATTTATTTATTTTGCAGATTGGTGAACCTCAGTCCAGATGCTCTTTTTATACCCAATCATGTTAACCGTTAGCCATTGCAGTTAGTTACAAAAGTTCCTCCAGCTGTTTCTTTTAAGTACCACTTACTTTTCCAGCCTTTTGCTGCCCTGTCCCAACTTTTTTGAGATGAGTTTCTGCTCAAGCTTTTCTGCGCTCAAGCTATTTTTTTCATGAAATAGTAAAATGTCGAACTTTCAACATTTGATACATTATCTATGTTATATTGTAAATTAAATATGGGTTCATTAGATTTGCAAATCTTTGCATTCTGTTTTATTTGCATTTACACAACCTCCGAAGTTGTTTTACCCCTTACTTGCTTATCAACATAATTACTTATTACTTCCATCATTTTTTTTTACTTCTTACTTACTTACCTTTCTACTTACTGACCTACTTGCTTACATACAAAACACTTTGTCGAAAAGTTAGTGTTAGTGCTGAATTAATACATTAATACATTATATATATTTTTGCTGATTAGCCAGCTATTCTGGTGGTTACCTGATTTATACTTAAATCTCAGAGTGTTGTAATATGAAATATTACCTTGTTTGTTTGTTAGTTTGTTTGTTTTAAATCATTAAAAAAAAAATCACACTATTTTTTAAAAAGCCCATAAAATGTAATGTATTTTGCACATAGTTTGTTCCCACAGAAAAAAAGTTGAACATGTTTTGATCAAGTTTGAAAAAATATATAAATATATTTTATGGAAATTAGCATTCTGAGTGCCGAAATTCAGAAATCCAGCTGTAATTTAAACCAAGAACTGAAATAAAATGTCCATATTAGTCATTTTGGCCGTTTGTTCTCTTGACAGGACTTTCAATAAAGCAGTGTGTGTTTACGGTGCTTGAGTGTCGTCCGACATCTGGAGATTTCCAGCTTCTTGTGGATGAGTGATTCTGTTTCTGTTCTGCTAAAAGCATCTTCAGACACATGTGACACATACAGTATGTTTGTCCAAGAACCTTCAACAACATACGGCCGAATCCATCTCTGTTTTGCGTTCGAGTCCGTCAGACGTCCTTAAGAGTTTTATTTCAGTGTGTCAGTCCTGATGGACAGCAACAGATCCTAGTGTTTATCCATATGCAGTCCTCACAGCATGGATGCTGTATTTTCTTCTTATTTGGTAACATTTGAAAGTGTACAAATATGCCATATAAAAGATAGCACAGTAAGACCCTGCAGTACATCATCTAATCCTCTCTGAGAAGCACAATTAAAAAACGATAAGTGGTAAAAAAAAAAAAAAAAAAAAAAATCAATTAAGTTTGCACTGCCGGGATGGGATCATTATTTCATCTGCAATAATTTGAATGATAGCATAATAAAGAGCATTTTATTTAGAATTAGGCCAGAGTGAGTTCAGCGGGAGAAGATGGATGTGTGCAGATAGACGGATCTAATTAGCGGCGTGTTCATTCGCAGCATCACTCTCGGTGGCTTTCTGAGCTGCTCTCTACAGCACGACTTAACGCAGCTAATCCATGTCCACTCCTTAATGACTGCAAATCGCCACGATCACGAGCTGATGGAATGCTGAGGATATTAATCTTGCACTCGTTCACTAGAGGAGAAGAGCTGGAGAACTGGATAAAGTGGGACACTGCACATCTTTCAACACTGACTTAATAGAAGGTGTTATTATAGTACTATCTCTAACCTCACCCCTAACCCTAATCTTAATCATATGTATAGCACTCTGTGTGTACATCATACCATCATAAAAGTAAGACGTATACTGAAGCACAAAATAAACACAGAAAAAACAGAAAGCTATTAATGAAGTATTTTCCTTAATCCTGGGTGCAAGGTGGGAGTACACCCTGGATGGGACAGAAATCCATCCTTTGGCTACACACACACACACACACACACACACACACACATACACACACACACACACACACACACACATTCAGGGTCAATTAAGAGTTTCTGGGAGGCTGGAGGAAACTGAAGAACCTGAAGAAAACCCATGTGGACAGGAGGAGGACCTGTGACTCCATAAAGACTGAGTTTACGCTTGAACCAAGGACTCCTGTGGATGGAATAAAAAAATAATAATATTAATGAATTAATCAAAAATCTAAATAAAATAAAGGAATTAATGTATTGATTGTGGTATAATACTACTACTATTACTACTACTAATAATAATAATAGAGTGCCACATTGGCGCAGCAACACAGTCCGCATCACAGCAAGAAGGCCTGAGTTCGATTCCCAGTCTCGGATGTTTCTGTGTGGAGTTTGCATGTTCTCTCTGTGTTTGCATGGGTTTCCTCCGGGTACTCTGGTTTCGTCCCACAGTCCAAAAGCATTTTAGTTCATTTTACAACATAATTGCCTGCTTCCAAATTGCCCCTAGGTGTGAAAGTGAGTGTGATTGGTTGTGTGTGTGTTGGCCCTGCGATGGCCTGGCGAGGTGTTCAGGGTGTACTCTGCCCTCACCCAGAGTCAGCTGAGAAGGACGCTTGCCTCCCCACGACCATAATTAGGATTAAACGGCTTAGAAAATGAATGAATGAATGATAATAATAATAATAATAATAATAATAATAATAATAATAATAATAATAGTAATAGTTTATTGTAGAATATTTTACTGTCTGTAGCTTTTATCAGTCATTTTTTTCTCCTCAAATGTTGATGTAATGCTTAATGTTTTTCTTAATAATTACTTTGCACTTTAATACATTTAATAAGGTATTATTATCAATGTCAGTATCAGAGTCATATTTTCAATCATTTTAAGATGTGAAACAAAAAAGAAAAAAGCTTCTAATATGCTGAAAGAAAAAAAAAGTAGTAATATTGTGGCCCTTTGGCATAGTAGCTAGCACCTACATTTTACAGCAAGAAGGTCCTGGGTTCGAGAACCTGGCTCAGCGACGGTGTTTGTGTATGGAGTTTGCATGTTCTCCCCGTATTTGTGTGGATTTCCTCTGGGTACTTGGGTTTCTTCCCACAGTCCAAAGATATGCACATTTGGCCAATTGGTTGACCAAATTTCCCCTAGGTGTGAGTGTGACTATGAATAGTTGTGTGCTTTCGCCCAGAGTTGGCTAAAATAGACTTCCCAACAGCTCTTTAGTGGTCAGGCAAATAAATGAAAAAGTCGTAATAGCTCAAAAAGAGTCATGAGGGAAAAAAAGTTGCACAATAAGAAATTGGTTGAGGATTTGCTTACTGTCCGTAATTACACAGCTCAGTTCAATACTTGATTCCGATCGGTCAATTATAGCATTTAGAAGACTGCTAGTTTTATATAACAGACTGTTATCATGTATAATAGATTACGCTATGGACCACATTATTAGTGGAAGCAGTAAAATAATTTTTTTATCAATGTTTTGTGTCTAATTATTGATTTATTTTTTTATTGCTGATTAAGTAGCCATGTAATAACTGGAATAGTGTATCATTTTAAGTTTAAGTTCTCACTTTTAAGGCCACTGATAGTGTTACATATTAATTTTCTGAACTTTATCCCTTATTAGTGTTGCAGGGAGGCTGGAGGCCATTTCAGCTGAGCCCACCAAACCATTGCTAGGGGCAACTAAGAACATCCGTTTAGCATAATGTGCATGTCTTCTACTGTGGAGGAAAGCCACACAGATACGGGGAGAACATGCAAACGCCTTACAGAAATGATCTTTTTGCTGTAAGGTGCATGTGCTAGCTGCTGTGCCACCGGGCTGCCCTATTACTACTTTTTTGTCAAACAGAGGACCTTCTTGCTGTGAGGCGGAACCACTATGTTACCATGCAGCTGCCATCACATAATATGTTTTTATATTACAATTACACATACATGATACAATTATGACTTTTTGATATAAAATGTTATGACTTTTATGATTTTCAAAAATTATTTTTAAACTGTGGTCCTCAAACAGTCATGGACGTGACATAATTGGAGCTTAAAGAAAAAAATAGATGTAAAATCGTTGAAAGGTTTGGATTTAAGAATTAAAATGAACCGATAAAGAAGAAGAAGAAGGAGAAGAAGGGGAAAAAATAGCACTTTGGCCCACTGCCAAGAGCTGCCTTCTTCAAATTTACATCTGCTTACTCTGCTTCTTAAATCCACTCATTTCTGTGCGCCTGAGCTTTGCTGACCCCCGCATACACGCTCGGCTCTGCTGCACGTTCCGGGGAATAAATTATTATAATGTCGCTCTTCAAATGATGCTGTAGTGGCATTTCCGGCCCGCTAGGAAATTTTCACCAGGCCGTTTCTTCTTACTGTAACTACAGTCTTTTTTTTTTTCTTTTTAATTATCTTCTCTCTCTATAAAGCGCTTAGTAGTTCATGCATGATCGTGGCTTCACCTGACCCTCATTTGGCTGTTTGTATCTTTTTTCTCTCTCTCTTGCTAAGACAGAACTTCATTCTGCTGCTTTCGAATGCTAATACACACCCTCACTGGAGAACGCATTAAAGTGATTCATTTTTTATTACCCAGTGTCCTCATTACAGCCGCAGTGAGAGCCCGGCCTCGGTGTGGAGATAATGAGGGAGTGTTAAGCCACCAGGGGGAGGTAGGTGCAGCTGTTTGATACGTGAAGACGTCTCACGCGTGGTTCGACTCACTCACCTGGACGGCCTTGCTGCTAAGTCAGGATTATGGAAATGCTAATCATACGCCTTGTGTTTACTTTTTCTTTTTCCTTCTTGAAGCATCTTTAACGCTAATTGCTATTTTTGTTTGATGGTAGGAATGTGGTGAAGCCTCTTAAACTATGTTGTCAAACTTGCTTTGTTTTACAGACTTAATTATGGCTCACGGTCTTGAAATATCATGCATAATATTTGCTACACAGCTTTGCTGTATTTACACATAAACACATTCCCAAAAAATGTACCTTCTTCATCTTCATTTTAATCACATCATCAAATATAAACCTCTGTCTCAGTCTTACTCTTATTTACTCTTATTTAATTTGCAATCATGAGATATTATTACACCTCTGTGTTGTTGAATCTCTACTTGAATCTGATCTGGTCAAAATAGTGGTGATGAATTTGTGTGTAGAAGCTCCACACTAACAAATTAAAAACACATACGAACACTGATGTGGGGAGGTTTTCTGTCAGGAGTGGCATTGCTTATTGTTTAGCATTTAAAGAAGGAGTCTCTGGTATCAGTACTTTGAAACAGAGGTTCTAAACTATCATTTCTTGTTTTTTTTGTTTTGTTTTGTTTTGTTTTGTTTGTTGTTGTTTTTTTTTGTTTGTCTTTTTATGAAGCAGGAACATCTGTAGGAGGTTTCTGAGAAATACATAGCTGGGTTTTTCTGTCTTAAAAACGCTGCTGGAAGGACGAACACCATCAAGAGTGTGTGAAACATTTCACTGGTCCAACGAGTTCCCACTAATTTCTTCCTGCATACATGATCACACGCACACTATGTCCAATAAGTTCCCACTATATTCTTACTATGACCAATCAGATCACACCATGCACTTACCATGTAGTGGTATGAGTACTCTGAGTACCGCGCCACACGCTGAGCTTTTTCATTTGTTCTTCAAGTTTTCTTGTGTCCACATCTACGTTCAACAAGTCCACACCACACTTGCACTACACCAGTAAAGTCCCTATTAAGTTTTAGTTATGTCATTACTACATCAATGCCGTTGTTCCTATGTCCTTATTAAGTTCTTATTGTGTCCTGATTCAAACATGTCTGCAATATTTTTGTTAAACACATCCAGAGTTTGACCATATCCTTATGCATTGCTACAAGTTCTTAGAGCATCCACCGAATTTTTTTGACAACGTAGCAGTATTGTGGCTAAGTGTGACGGGGTTTATGTGAGGAATGGGAATAAGCTTGTTTAATTATAAATGGATAAAAAGTACAAAAAAATATGTGGTAGTTATCAAATTGCGGTGGTGTAAGAGGACCATCCCACTAACGCCTCTTGATCATCAATCAAAAATGTATTTTTCTATATCAGCACACCACCAAGAGTTTTATTACTTATATTAATTCAGCTTCTGATTCCTAGTTTGCACTATTCATTCAGCAATTTTCATTTAAGCCAGTCTTAGAAACTGCATCATATTTTTGATCCTTTGACCTACGCTACATCCCAGCCCCAAAGCCCCGTCCATCAGCTTGACCCTTTTATCACGGTCTTGACTTCATGGTGTCCTGCTATGAAATGACAGCTGGATGAAAGATTGTTGTTTGCGTTCCCCAAAAACAGCGAGAGAAACGATAATTCTGCCCATTTAAGCTTTAAGGCACACACACCAGAGGACAGGCATTACCTGTGCTCTCTGACTCACGGGCCTCGGTGCTTCTGTCTGCATGTCATAATTAGAGTTTGTCATTTTCACACTGCAATCTTTAATTACAGCCTTTTAAGCTCGTCTCCAGGACCCGCAGCTCTGCGAAAAGTTCTGTGGCACCTTCACCAAGCTCTGACAGCCAACCGCCACTAAATGGGTGTAAAGCGACTGAAAATTCGACTCGGCCAGCAAATTAGACGTCTTGGAGCTGGCCGCAGATGGGTGCCATTAACCTCCCCGGACACAGTGTCACACCATTCCAGCAGATTCAGCGCACCTCGCGCTGTCAGCAGCCTTCATTTCAAACCGACGTAATTAGGAAGCTCTCTCTGTGAAGAACAGATTAAGGAGTCGCTTCACACTCTCAAACATTTCCATAATTCTGCAGGCCGAAAGAGCTTGACATTTCCCCAGCTCTACATGTAACTGATAGAAGCAAGTGCAAGAACTTATTCTCCTTTTTTTTTCTTTTTTTTTTTTGCGTGTTCACTCTTTTTCATTCTCTGTTTCTATGGTTTATGTCACAGAGAAGGTTAATGAATGGAGCGCAGAGGTCAAGCTTTGCTTTAGGACATCATCTTACATCATGTTTAGTTCTTTAAGTGCCGATTAAGAGTAGCTAAGCTAGATTAAGTCCCATTTAAACATATGCGTACAATATCACAATCTACATCACCTACATTTGATTTCAATACTGACAAAAGTGCTGATAAAAAATAAATAAATAAAAGATGTGCAAACTCTAACCATATCACTTCTCTTAAAAGTTCTAGCTTGTATCAACTTGCTAACTAGACTAGCTTGCTCATTTTCCTGTTTCGGATAAATGAAACAATGGTGTAATTCTTGCGATGACAAGCCTGCATGCTTTTACTACTTGCTCTTTTACATTAGCAGAAAATATTTGCACTTTTTCTGACAAATTAAAACTGGGAACATTTGTACACTTCACAGATAAAGCTAAGTATTAACACCTAGTTTCATCATTGCTAATTTTCACACAGCAAATAGTTTCAATACAGTAGCTTGCTGAGACCTTATTTATTTATACTGGTTATTATACTAGCTAATTTGCTAGTAAACTTGACTAACAGAACTTTCAGCCAGTTAGCTAGCATAGTCTAGTGCTTAGCATTAATTGTAAGACATCACAGTTAGCCTTACTTTATCTTGTTAGTGAACTTGGATAACTTTTAGCATCGCTAATAACTTTTGCTGAGTAGGTAGTATTAGCTGAGCTAACTAAGTCAACATTACCACAGCTGTGTGGCTAGCTAATGCTTTACAGTGCTATTCAAAAGTCTGTGGACTCTTTGCTGTTTTTACCTCGATAAACCATGATACGCATTATAACATGTCCTTAATGTCTGACAAAAGTAGCAGCATGTATACATAGAACAGTCACGGACTTCTGAATGTCAGCTGTTGGGGATTAAAGGCGCTATTTTAACTTTGAAATACAAGTTAAAGGATCACCTCATTACAAAAAGACCTCAGTAAAAAAGTGATTCACCACACTACCATGGCATTAAATCAAACAAGTTTCTTCAATTGAGTGAACATTGAGTGTGTGTGGGGGAGAGGGAGGGGGGTTGTTTCAATAAAAAAATATTTATTCAGTATGACATCATTTCATGATTTAACCCTAAGACTTTATCTACATAATTATCATATCATAATTAGTTCCATATTATATCATAAGCATCATTGCATTCCCTCACAATAAATGTTTTGATTGTTGTGAAGGACCGCAAAGAAGTTGACAGAAACAAAGTAATTAATAGAGTCTTAGGACACCCTATAACTAAGAAAACTATATACATATATTTTAAAATAATATTAATTCCAGAGTTTGGAAATATAATCTTTTCAAGTTTATATGATTTGTGGATTATAATTATTATAATTATATTGGACTAAAATAAACAATAAAAGTCTAATTTTAGTTTGGTTTTCTTGTGTGTTTTATTTTGTATATATACAAGATAGAAAACACAAGAAAAACAAAACAAATTAAATGAGTTTTTAAAACATACCATTGCACAGCGTGGCTTACTTACATTTCTATGTACTTTAAATAAATAGGCTAAACAGACACCTTTAGCTACACAGCACTATTAGATCGCGGAGCTCACCTGACCTGTCTTTGTCATGGTTACAATACATCAAATTAAATAATAAAATTCTTATTTAAATCTTGACCTATTCGAAGACATTGTCCAAACCCTCTTTGCATAATTGTTAATTATTTATCCTGCAAATTCAAATTCAAATCAAGCAATTCAATTGTTAATTCAAATGTAATGCTTGAATTAACAAAAAATTTAAAATTAAATCATAAAAGTCTTGTTTTGTTTTGGTTTTCACCTTAGGCTCAATGGATATCACTGGATTGTGCCCTGAGCATTTTCTCTCGAGGACTATTCAGCGATATCCATCTCACTTTCAGCAAATAATTATTTTTCATCTATGTTAAATACCCCTGGCCACACCCACCAAGCCCCTTTTCATGTCAAATTTTTGCAAAACATCAAACATGCTACTTCAAAAGCTGTGCGTTTGATTTGTGTACAGTTATTAACGTTGCATTATAAATCTGTCACCTCGAGGACATTCCAATGCTAGAGTACATCTCACAGATCTTTCGTTAAAAACGTTTTGGACCAGGGCCAGGAAAAGCCACTTAAGGATAATCTTATGGTTTAGCAGGTATGATGGGTGAATTACTGCCGTCTCAACTCGAGTGAGGAGACATATCACACCAGTGGCTTTAATCTCCCTGCTCACACTCCTTCCACATACTGTACACTCCAACACACATGGAGGAAATATGATCACGGCAGGTTTAAGTCATTCGTTAGGTGACTTCATCACAATCACGCTTGTGATTTATTTTCTGACGTCAGCGGTAAGTGGAACAGAAGGTGCTCGGGCTTGTCCGGCGGGTTTCCTCTCTCGCTCACTCACATTCACACAGAGACTTGGGTTTTAATCACTCAGCGTGAGGCTGGCTACAAAGGTCAGCTTCGTTGATTAACTGGAAGAAGGGGGGAGTTGTCATCTCTCATAAGACAGATAGATACAGCCTCTGGGGAGAGACGGTAATCAAGCGGCCTGGGCATTTATAACCATGTTAGACGAGGATAAAGGCGATGACATTCTCTGTCATAATGATTCAAAAAGAAGTTATTGCTGCAAGTATTATAAGTGTGTATAAGTATTTATTCTGCGCAATCACATGTTGACTACTCTACAGTTCTAGTAGGATATCAGCCTAAATATAACTAGTAGCAACAAGGCAACACTATTTCAAATGAAAGTATTTGAAGGCGAGATTTAGACTATTTTTTCCATCAAACACAACTTTATTGGCTTGCTGTGAGAAACAGGCTTGTAATCCTCAGAGTCGCCTGATGCCACTGACTGTGGAAGGGACCACCGTAAACAGTGTGCAGCAAGCGCAAGGCGAGAGTCCATTCTGTTTTAGTGTGACTAGATAAACTTTTTTGTGATGGCAGAAATGTGTACAGTGTTTCATTTTTTACACCCCACCTTCGTCGCCTGCTCTGCTTCAGTCAGTCATTTTCTTTCTATCATTCTGCCCGAAGGAATTCTTCATTTATTCATTCATTCATTCATTCATTCATTTGCTGAACTGCTTAATCCTACAAGGGTTGCGAGGAGGCCGGAGCCTATCTCAGCCAACCCTGGGCAAAAGCAGGGTACACCCTGAACAGCACAAAGCAGCACACAGAACCATTCACACTTACACTTCCACCTCGGGTCAATTCAGAACAGCCAATTAGCCTATTGTGCATTTCCTTGGACTGTGTAAGGAAACCAGAGTTGAATTATGGGATATCATAGTGTAGCTAAATGTGGTACCGTCACATACTTTGGATGCCTTTTGACTACTATTTGTGTGTTTTTCTCACTACCATTTTCTGTGTTTATATTTTCTCAAATTCAAATTCAAATTCAAATTTTATTTGTCACATACACGTGGTGAAGAGGGAGCTGAGCCAGAAGGCAAAGCTCTCAATTTACCAGTCAATTTACGTTCCTACCCTCACCTATG
>JBCNYH010000022.1:20039280-20053503 GCA_039654325.1 Tandanus tandanus | reverse complement strand
TATATATATGGAAATTATATATTATATTTATATATAAAATATATAGGGCAGTGGTGGCCTGGTGGTAGGGTGCTGATTTACTGATCCCAAGGTCGGGGTTCAAGGCCCACTGTTACCGCGTTGTCACTGCTGTTCCCCCAGTGCAGCTGGTTATCAAAGGCTGGCCATGTCTCTCACTGTCTATGGTGAGAGGAATGTAAAAGTAAAGAGTAGGCTGCATTGCTGTCAGCGTGTTTCTGAGAGCTGGAGCCTGGAGCCTGGCGAGCTGTTCAGGGTGTACTCTGCCCTCACCCAGAGTCGGCTGGGGTGGGCGCCAACCTCCCTGTGACCCTAATTAGGATTAAGCCGGTCAGAAAATTAATAATATAAATATATATGTTGAATAAATGCTGAAATTATGTCCTGATTGTTGCCATTTTTCAAGTTACAAGCTGTTAAATCATAGGAAGCTACACGATACAGTTTATACTGTGTATTGCATCTTCTGCATGTTTATATCACACCTATACCTCTTAGGAAGAGTCCCGAACAGAATAGACGTGGGACCTCGTGTTGCTGTCATGCTGGGCCAAAAAAGAAAGTCACAACACATTATACCAATGACACGCTTGTTTTAAAAGTGATTTTTCCACATGCCGTGCTGTTTTTGAAGGCAACTGCATGCTGGAGGATAAGACCCTTCGCCTGGCTCTCCTCCTTAGCCTGATTTGAATAAGGAGCTTTGAATTAAGTGGACAGGCCCCCTTAGACAACCAGTGGTGCGCTTTTAAGAAAGCGACCGTGTCAGAAAAAGTAATTTTGATTGACGTTATGAGGAAATTTTCAGGCCGGCTGATTTAATTGCAAGTGCCAGGGGGTATCATTGGGGGCCAGGTAATGGTGCTTTTTTGGAGTGAGGTTTTGATCTGGGCTACTCCCTGTGGTACCCATCCGCACGGGCACTGCAGGCCAGAGGGCAGGAGAACAAAGGTACCTTTATGTCTGTGAATTTCACGTCCTCTGCTTTGAAAACAAATGGGCAGTTGTGGTGCGGAATGGATTCCCAAGCCCATTTGATGTGAAGTCTTTAGTGTCAAGAGTAGCATATTCATTGATAAAAGGACAGGGAGGGAGGCAAGGACAGCGAGTGAGGGATGGGTTAAGGAGAGGCAGCTGCATCTTCTTACAAACAGACTTGCTTGCATCTTGGACGGAAGAGGTGTGGATAGGTTTTTTAAATGGGCCTGGAGGATTAGGGTGGAGAGTTCAATGAGAGGCACACTGAGCCAAACTTGAATGGAGTGGAAGTGGAAGAGATAGAATAAACCATCAACATGATTTTCTGAGACCAGCCTTGTGTTCCGAGGTTAGGAGTTCACGTCTCAACACAAATCAGGTCTGACCTTCCAATCGACCAAGTACCCAGTGAGTCAGTTTCACTGCAAAGATGCTCAGGACCAGTGAGCACTTCCAGCTAGTGCTAATGCTGCAACCCAGACAAGTGCACTCACAACTGGCCGTGCAATCCATGTACATCTACTTTTCAGTAGAATCAAACAGTAGTTTGGTTCTCTTTTTTTAAAAAAATTTATTTATTTATTTATTTTTGCTGAACTGCTTAATCCTACTATGGTAGAACTATGGAAGGCTGGATCCTATCTCAGCCAACTCTGGGTGAAGGCAGAAAATACCCGGAACAGCTTACCATTCAGTCAACTCAACCATTTACACCCACACTCACACATCTAGAATAATCATTTAGCCTAATGTGCATGTTTTGGATTGACTGAGGAAACTAGGGGACCCAGAGGAAACCCAAGCATGCATGGGGAGAACCTGCAAACTCCAAACCCAGGACCTTCTTGTTGTGAGCTGTGTGTGCTTACCACTAGGCCACTGTGCTGCTCTGCTTATGAACAGGGAAACCAAATTATCTATATCCTGCTATTGTCCTAATGGAAATGGGTTTCCTTTTTGAGTACAGTTTCTGTATTTTTTTTTTCTTTTGTCCCTTATTCCTGTGTCCATAGAGAGTCTTCTAAAGTGCTCTAGGACCCCCTACCCTGGCCATAGAGAACACCTATCCTCAGAACCATAGTGTCTTCCCTGATCTAACACAACATCATTATTTCTGGAAGGGCTTTCAATATGTTAAATAGTTGAATCAGATCTAGTGGGAGCAGGTAGGTAGGTAGGTTACCCTAAAATGTATATAAAGTCATTATAAAAATAAACCTAAAATAAAGTTGTTTTGAGGATTTATTAGGATTTATAAGTTCACTCTACTTCGGTGGTCACCAACCCTGTTCCTGGAGACCTACCTCACTGAAGACTACCTCACTGAAGACATTGGCTCCAACCCCTATCATGTTCACCTAACCATCTAATCAGTAATTTTCTTGATCAGATAAAATTGGTGTGTTAAATTTTGGTTGGAGAGAAAACCTGCAGGAAAGTAGACCTCAAAGAACATGGCTGCTCTACTTCATATCTTTTCATAAAACCAGATTTTTATCAATTATTCTGTACTTGAAGACCAAACTATAAAACAGGGCTTTAAGCTCTTTAGCTGTACCACTGGTGTGTGTTTTACTTTATAAAAGAGTTCGGCACACTAAAGGCTACACTGTGGAAAGCACTTATTTTAATTCATTCATTTGCCTAACTGCTTAATCCTATTAAGGTCACAGGGAGGCTGGAACCTATCTTAGCCTACTCTGGGTTAAGGTGGGGTACACCCTGAACTGCTCACCAGGGCATCACAGGGACAAAATATGCACAACCATTTACACTCACACCTAGGGGCAATTTGGAAAAGCCAGTTAGCCTAATGTGTATGTCTTTGGATTGTGGGAGGAAACTGGAGTACCCAGAGGAAACCCACGCAACAGAACATGCAAACTCCCACAAAAACACCCTCACCCAAGCACCGGGCTTATACTCAGGACCTTCCTACTGTGAGTAGGACGTGCTAACCACTACACCACCGTGCCACCCCGCTTACTTTATATTCAGTACTGAAAAAGTTTTATAGTGAGAAGTTTTGCACAATGTTCAGCAAGTTGTTTGCTATTATTTGCTTGACTACTGTAAACTTTTCATGATGGCACACTTCACTGCTGAGTCATTCATTTGTTTGTTTTTTGTTTTGTTTTTTCACAACAAATTCCACATCTGGAATACACTCTTGAATGTTCATAATGGCTGTTATGTGTGAATCATGAACTATCCATAAAAACAACAATGAGGAAAACAATACAAGAAACAATTACTACTTCTCCTATTACTATCAACAATCTTCTGTCATTCATACATGGCATATCTGCAGCTGTGGTCCAGATGTGAAGCACACACAAAAAAAAATAAATAAATAAAATAAATACTGTACTGATCAATGTATGGGAGAAAACCTGGTTTTAATTCAGTGACTCTAGTTTTCTAAACATGAACAATTGTAGCATCTGTACTGGATCCTAAATTGTTTGGTTCAAGCAAATCATCTGGTAATCCAAAATACACACATTTATTTTTCCTTAATTTTTTAGATGCTAGCTCATGAAGAAAGGGAAAAGGTTTCATGAAGTGATGACATGGTTTTTTGTCCAAAGCAGCAGCACAAAACACCAGTGTGATACAAAACATTCCAATACAGTGTTACAAGGTGGGCCATCCACGAATTCGCAGGTTCAAGCCTCAGATGGTGCATGCAGCCATACGTGGCTGGGAGCCCATGAAAGCTGATTGGCCGAGCTCTCAGGGAGAGAGGGATGGCTTACGTTTTCTTTCCTGTTTAGCAACAATTTGGAACAGCCAATTTGCCTAATGTACATGTCTTTGGACTGTGGGAGGAAACCAGAGTACCCAGAGTGAACCCATGCAAGCAGGGGGAGAAAATGAAAACTCCACACAGAAATGCCCTCAGTGAGCCCAGGACCTTTTTGCTGTGAGGCAGACGTGCTAACCACTATTCCATCTACCCTTTCTGAATACAGATATACATAAATATGTTCAAACTCAAGTCAAGGACACAGAAAATTTACTTCAGTTAATTAATCTATACATTTTATTTATGTTCTGTTTTGCTCGTACCTTCTCAAAGTATCATGGGAAATAATCATGTCCAGTGATTCGTCTTTGTTTTGAACTTTGTTTTTTTTTTCCTCCAGTAGTCATCTCATCATGTAAAATAGCCAATTTCATGGCTCTAATGTCGGCGGTACCTGTGTATGATCAATTGAGGACAATTTTCACATTTGGATGCAGATTTATGCATAGGCTTAAAAATGAGGTTCTGTGGTTGTAACTGAGATTGTCTTGTACTTATCACACTTTAACTAGCTGTCTCTGTATGGAGGCTGTCTAAAGGATAAGGGCTTGGGAAGCACTAAAAACTCAGACAAGAGGAGACTAAAGTCAAATAAACAGTCTTTTGAATGACTAAAACTTTTGAAGGAACTTGATAGAAGACCAACATTGTTGGGATGCTTATTGAAATCTCATCAGGGACTCCCATCTGTTGATATTATTCTTGAGAAAGCAAGTGAGGACCAGTTTATTGCTTGAAACAAGCTTTCTGTGCTGCTGCTTGGTTACGGGGTAGAATTTGGACATTAGCATATTTTTTTAAACTTACTGATTGGCTGGATGACACAGCGCTCGGGAACCAATACTCCAAAAAAGGTGGAGGGATCAATATCTGGTGAGGTATATTTAACAGGTATTCTGTGAGACCAAGTTGTGTATAACTGGATAGCTGGCAAGATGTGAATCGCTAAGTCGGCTATCGGCCTATATGATGAGAGCGAGTTTTATTATAATTGTATTATTCTATCCAATGCAACTAGATTGTACGAAATAAGGCTTTTTAATTATGTCTTTTAATTTTTTTTTTTTTAAAGTCTTGCTACATTTGCTGTCCAGTCTCTGGTATCAGGTGATGCTGAGGACTGGAGGTTGGTTCCTCACAGTAGAACGATAAAGTGCATTTGATGTAGAAAAAATTCTTTAAAATAAAATAAATTAAATATTTTTTTTAATTACAAATGTTGTTGCTTTTCATGGAATAAATCTAGAATGAACTGAATACCTGACCTGCTGGCTTTATATATTAAGTTAGCACAGAGTCATGACCGCTATTTTGTTGTTGTTGTTTTGTTATTGTTTTTTTTTTTTTGAGGTGACATACCTATCAATGGTATATGGGATGATATCCTAGTAGAAGACCAGTAGTATTATATTATATTATATGCAGGAAATATTATATGGAGAATTTTTCAGATCAAAAGGGTTTTATCTGTCAAGGCCGAAGACCTTCAGATCATACAGTGGCAAAATTATATAATTTATCATTATTATTATTATTATTATCCATTCAAAAATATTTTGAAGTCTGCAGAAAATCACAACATAGCAAAAATTCCATGGCCAATTAAGTAATACTGTGAACACTTCTTTAGCCAAACCTGTGATATCCGGATTTAAGAAAAGTAAAGATTTTACAAAGACATTGCTTTGCTATTATCAGTAACAAAACGTTATGTTACTACTTACTCGTCATTTACTTGTCATGACTGTGTTATTTAGATACTAGCAGCTGGAGACATTTGTAAATTTCTCTGTGCTGTTAAAACAGAGAGTGAATGCTCCCACGGATGACAACTTTTTGACAGACGATCACTTTATGGCACGAAACCAGTGTGAGTTAGCTGGAAGTGCCCCATGCTATTCCCTGCTAACACCATTTCTGATTAATTCTAGACAAATTCTATGTAAAAATGTGGAACACAATATGGAATTAAAGTACTTGATAGTAAGGACATACTTTTTTTTTTTTTAATTAAGAATTAGACTTTTTTCCCCACCAAACACGACAGAGAGCAGGCAGCCATTTTTTCACTAGCTTTCTCTAGGAGGAGTGGAAGAGAAGGCACAGAGACATCTATTTTATTTGTGCCGCCATCTTGGTCATTGCTACTCACACTCATATGAATTACAACAGCATAAATGACAGAAAAATAAAATAAAGGTTTGGCAACTCAGGGCCGCACTGTACTGCACTGTAAATTGTACTAACTAGGCAAGATGGCAGACAGATGGAGCCGTCTGGAACAGAGCGTAGCATATCTATTTTATATGGTATCAATGAGGAGGAAAATTGGTTTTCGTCAATCGTGCGATATTCATTCAACTTATGAAATGTCAGTGACGGATTAATTGGATTGTAGAAGAATACTTTCTACCTATTAGAAATAATAAAATATTTGGAATAAATTATAATGACTTATACTGACCATAAAGAGTATAGACTGTGACTATGGCAGCCACATAAACAAGTAAGTACTTTGGCAAAAAAAAAAAAAAAAAGAGCAAAAATGCTTTACTGTTCAACATGTGACTTATTTATGACCAATAACAAACCACATGGGTGGGGATTAAGTCATTCACATTATTACCTCTGCCAAGGAGGTTATGTTTCCACCGGCGCTGGTTTGTTTGTTTGTTTGTCTGTCTGTTAACAACATTACTGAACATTATAAACCGATTTTGATGAAATTTTCACGATGAGTCAGACATGATACATGGAATAATTGATTCAATTTTGGCAGTGATCCAGATTATTGTCTGAAGTAAGGGAATTTTTTTATTTTTTTTAGCACGGATGACATTGTCATCCGAGTTACTGTGTCCGGACCATACTGAAGCATAACTTCCAGGCTTGTGTTTGATTGTGTAATCTCATTCCTTTACCTTTCTGTACAACTTTTAGGCCAATTATCACAAAAATAATCCAATTATTATTACTTACGCATCCGAGCACAAGGCCTCTTGTTCAAGGCAGGCCCTATACACAATGCAATCATATAAATGGCTGCACGTTTGCATTGTAGGGCTCAAATAATAAACAAATGTTACATTTATTAAAAAAGCTGCATTTCTTACAATACCATATGGGGGTACTGAACGGCCTTGGTGGAGGTCTGCACTCTAGTTTTTCGTGGATGTTCGGCAACATTAATTTTATCTCACTTTAGTGGTACTGTGTTATAGCGTATAGACCCATAGCTGTGTTATAGTGTGACTCATAGATAATTAATAATAAACTCATTCATTCATTCATTAGGGTCGCGGGGAGGCTGGGGCCTATCTCAGCCGACTTTGGGCGAAGGCAGGGTACACTTTGAATAGCTCACTAGACCATTGCAGGGCCAACAAACATACAACCATTCACACTCCTCCACTCTCACACCTAGGGGTGATTTGGAACAGCCAGTTAGCCTACTGTGCATGTTTTTGTACTGTGGGAGGAAACCGAAGTACCGGAAGGAAACCCACGCAAGCACAGGAAGAACATTCCAACTCCACACAGAAACACCCGAGCTCAGGAATCGAACCCAGGCCTTCCTGCTGTGAGGCGGACGTGCTAACTACTGCGCCACTGTATAATACGGTATAATAAAACTAATATTGGACTTCATTTTACCCACTGTTCTAACTGTTATATGCCCTGTTTCTCTGCTTATGAATAATTTCACAAACTTTTTTATGAATTACTCATCATTCTGATGTGGAGAACTTGCAAAGCAATTTTGAAAAGTGAACAAATGTCATCAACATTACATACCCCCAAAATCCCTTTAAAATTCATAAACACAAGCCTAAATGTGTGCTTTGACTACAATTGAGAAATTGTTTCATTTCATTTGATTATTTTCGGATGGCAAAGATCAAAGCCACGTTGCTGGCACAGCGTTGCTAACCTGCCCGAGCGAACGCATTTGGAATGTATGATTTTAGCCTGTGATTATTTAACCGAGGCTGCATTGTTGATTTTATTATATAAGTCAATAATCTTCTCTATTCCCCAGATTTAGTTAATCTGCCTAATTACAAATTAGCATTCTCTGCATACCAGTCCTAGATTTCCAAATTAACACCCCCGCTTCCAGGGGACGGTGAATCAACCACGCTTGCTAATTCCTCCACGGACCGCGTGATGCACGGCAGATCGCTCTCCTCCTCCTCCTCCTCCTCCTCCTTCTTCTCCTCCTCCTCTGTTTATCCCCCTTCTTTTCTGATTTACCCCCCCCTCAATTGTTTGTTGTTGAGTGATGAAGGAAAGCACAAGGAGACTCCAGTGTTGGCATCCTCGCTCGCTCTTTCCTCCACATACACACACATTAATGCATGACGGGCTTCGATCAGGGGCATTAATAACAATTAGGAAGCTAAGTGTTGAGGTGGGGCCTGAACGCTGCCACTTGAATCTCAGAGGTTTGAATATTGGCAGTGACTGACGATCGTTTGGTGCCGTAGCCACGGAAATGTCTTTAATTAGTGGGGAAGGAGGAAAAATCTACATAAAGTCAGTATAAATCCTGGGGTTCCATGTGAAAAGGGAGAATATAAGGTTAAGTGCTATGAGGCTTCATTAATTTGGGGTTTAATATTCATATACATGTGGGAGGGGCAGCTTGCGACAACCCAGTGGAGGTCACTGAGGTTCTAGTTAAATCTGTCCATTATTCATAATTCATAAATACATACATTTCACCCAAACAAGGTGGACATGTGTTTAACAAGCATTGTGGTAAATATTTCAGTCTACCTGTTGCTAGCCAACCCTGGGTTAATACTGGGGCACGATGTCCGCGATCTCAACGATTCGAAAAAAAGCATGGAGCACCACGATTTATGATCATGCTTGGAGCACAATTGGGGTATAATAAGGGGGCAGGGTGCAAAGAGATTAGACTTGAAGGACTCGAGTTTCCAAGTTCATCAAGATGTCTTACGATGGCGTATCAAAGTCTGTTACGCTTTGTTAAGGTCTGTTAAGCTCTACTGCACTATACTACGATTCCCACGTTCTATCATTATTGGTGGAAAATCGTAATTCAATCCCACGAGCCCACACACTCATCATGATTCTCTCAAATCTTGGTGATCACAGACATCATGCCCAGTGTCAACCCAGGATAAGTGCAATTTCTTTATAAAGGGACTGTCACAGTCTTGGTCGACATATAAAGGGTATCACTAAATGGCTAAAATTCCTACTTTCAAAATGGCCACTGTGCTCCTTCACTGTCACATCACAGTTAGCATGCTAGCATGAAACAATATCAGAGTGGGAAGTGATGATGATGCAACATGTGTTTTGACACTCAGAGGGACTTTTACCAAAGAGGTCACACAGAGACTGATGTGGATACTAAAAAACACATGAAAAACTAATTTTCTATTATTGAAACTAAAATTTAAATTCTTACAAATTGGGCAGCAATGTTAGTTTTTCATAAATTGTATGACTGCATATTACAGAAATTAAATTTTCTTTAAATGTTAATATTACAGGGATTTGTTGAAAACCAGACAGACCATTGTTATGCATGACTGACCATTTCTATGGACCACATGATCACTCACTCACCTATGGGTAAAGTGCATGACTTTGGACTGTGGGATGAAACCGGAAGACCCAGAGCAATATTTTATAGTAACAATTAATTATGTATATAATAGGAGGGATAATGTACAGTGAGTAGGTCTTTATTGTAAAATAAACCTCATCGGTGTGATTCGATTTTGCATCACCTGCCTGAGTTTATTTCCCAATAATGATGTTGCTGTATGTAAACCCTTACATTCAAAGAATCGTCGTTGTTGTGAAATGTAAGAAGATATTATTCTCCAATGTTAAGAAAGCATGGTCGCATAGTGGCTAGAACTCTCGTCGCATAGCAGGAGGGTCCTGCATTCAAGCCCCATGCTTGGCAATGTGGAGTGTGCATGTTCCTCCCACAGTCCAAAGACACATTAGGCTAATTGTCTATTCCACAATCCCCGATGGGGTGCTTGGGACCTCATATTGGAGCCCATGTTTTGTTGCGGAAGTCATGATGTCTCTGTGTCAAAGCATATAAATTTAAAAAGTGCTTTATACCAATCAGGAAGCTTTCCAGTTCCCAGGTTTTTTGTCTTATCACCTTAAAAGGAAATGAAATCCAAACTCAATAATAGCTTGCAAATATAGTATATGTCCATGGCCATCAAAATGCGCTATTGTTATTATCCTCTTGTGGGTAGGGGGCATTGTACTGCAAAACGTAGGTCAGAAGTGATGTTGAAGAAACAGTTGCTGCCAAAGTATTGTGAATTAAATGTACCAGTATATGTAGTATGTGTATTTGTAAACTAGCAGACTCTTGATCATCTGCAAAATCTAATGAAGTCTTACTTGTGTAAAGCCCCACCTCTGGTAGAAATTTCATGAAAATACACAGATAACTTAATTCTGCTAACAAGCAAACGCACAAATTGATTGTAAAGAATAACCTCCATTGTAGAGGTAATCACGGCTCCGTTTTATTTTCCTACTAACTTCACTTGTGCTTGAGATAGAAAAAAGGAAAACATATTTACATGCCCGCTACTCCAAATATAAAGTTTATACTGTATAGTAGGTCATCATTTTCTTCTAAACTTCATCAGATCAGCTTTGAAATAAATAAGGAAGTAAAAAAAAAGTACATTAGTGCAGTATATGTTGCCTCGCGTTATCAAACATCAAGCATTTGCTTGGATGTGTTTACACCGTTAGCAACATCCCTCCTGCGGCCCAAGTGTTTGATTTGCTCCAGATCTGACGGTCAAAAGATTGAGCTCTTCCCGTTGCTCTCTATACAGCCGCAGAGCCTCCAAATCCCTACTTACAGCATGAAAGTAAGAGACGGTAGTGGAGAGAAAAAAAAAATTCCCATCTTCATAGTCCCACGTCAAATACAGATTCGAGGGCAACGAGAGGAGAGATAAACAGATTTGAAAAAGCAATCAACATTTCCCTAAAGCTCAGGAGCTGATTTGCATCCGATTCTGAGATCATGTTTTATTTATCAGTAATCACGACCAATCAGGGGAGAAATTAATCAATGAAGGCGCGAGCAGCAGCGATATCCGGCCATCTGGGGGTCACACTTATTCGCCGCTCAAACCCCAGCACACTCCACTCACTCCTCCTCACTCCTGGGCGCCCACTTCTGCCTACATCACCCTCCTCCTTCTCTCTTTCCGCTACGTTTATCATGGGCCCATATTTAGGTGACTGATTTTTTTTTTCCCAATGAGCTCTAAGGAACTCCATATGGCCAGGATCAAAGGTGTTGCTGGGTGCATGGTTCTGCTTTATTGCCAGCCGCTGCTGTTAATTAGAAAACAAGATCAGAGGCAGTATTAAAATCCAATTAAATTGATATGAACAGATTGCCAAGTGATGTTCGCTAATGTATAATTGAGCACCATGCAAATTTCACTGGCTGCCTTTTGTTTTTTTGTGTCTCCCTGTCTATCTCTCTCGCACAGAATGAGCAATGAAGCTTGAAAGTTTTTTTTTCTTTTACTTCTGCTTCTTTTTTTTTTTCCTTCCCCTTCTTATTCTTCTGTTAAAGATAAACAAGTTAATGCTGTGAGATAGGGGTGTTGCTTTCATCAGTCAAGTTATAAGTCATATCCTCCCTGATGGCGAAGCGATGTGGAGCACAGGGTGGCTCCGAGGCAGCGTTAAGCCAGCATTCCACAGGATCCAAGACTAAACAGAGACGTGCGTGGACATGCCTACAGGACGAGGCCGGAGAGCCCGAGGGGCTGCACGTGAACCATGAAGTCAACCCCTCCACTCACACACACACACACAAACACACACACACAAACACACACACACACACACACATACACACACACTTCAGCTGAAAGAAATATCTGATATTAGACAGGGTGCCTTTAATATAAAGGGAAAGTAGACAAACTGTGCACTGTAAAAGAAAAAAATAGATAGATAGATAGATAAATATATAATTAAAGTATATTTTACAGTCATGACAGTACATGACAGTAAACATTATCTACAGTAAAATTCTGTAATATCTTGTATAATTAATAAATTATGCCTAATTCAGTACATTTGCTCATCTTTTTAAATAGAATGTATAACTATATAATATATACTGTATATATTTATTTATTTATATATTAATTTTTTTTGCATAACTGACAAAGCAAACCTGTTCAGAAGCAAATGTCCGTGAAGAGGATTTAATTTTTTTTTTCCGCTCTTGGTCTTGACTTTATCTCCTCCATTTGGAATTGGTCTCTTTTGACACTGTCTTGACTTGGATTTGACAAAGGGGTATTGATCACAGTACCTGTACAGTGGCAGCAGGATACAATTAAATTAAGGGTCAAGGGTCTTGCTCAAGGAAACAATCACTGAAGTCAGTATTGGGATTTGAACACATGACCTTCTGGCCTGTAAGTCTTAACCACTGAGCCTCCACAATGAGTTCAAATAAATTACAACTCTTCCCTGTTAATTCAGTGTTTAAATCCATGTTAGCTGTGCTAACTATGGTTCATATGCTCAAATGTGGTTGTGTCACTGAGCATGATGCACATGTCTTACAGTAACCCATATACTGTGTGTATGTATGCATGTGTCTGTGCATATATGTGTGTGTGTGTGTGTGTGTGTGTGTGTGTGCAGTATCTGCTACTGCAAACACACACTATAATAAATATCAGTGACACTGCGGTGATGAAGCAGAATAACAACACCGTAAAGTTCTTTACTTTCCAATAACAGCAGCATTTTACTCCTCATATACTGCAGCAATTTGATGAGTGCATTAATTTTAGTTATTAAAGAATGGCAACTTTTATCCCTTTATAGTTAATGTCGTGGAAACTAGTGAGGTACTGTTTTCATTTACATCATCCCTTATCAGTGTCTCTTTTGCTCTCTTCTGATGTTAAAAATTACAATTACGCCACCAATTTTTATTTCTTTTAGTGAGAAGCCTAAAGCACCTCTTCCTCTAACCAAGTTGATGACTGCTGACTGGTACAAGTCACTGAAACTGTGAACTCCTTCCAAAACTGTTATATAAAGACCTTTTTAAGGGAAGCAACATATTTTATGTAGGATGACTATTTGCAATAACATATAAGATTTTATACTTAGATGGGGAGATGGATCAAGGCCAAACATGAGCATGATGTTGCCAAAGACAAAATAATTTCCCAAGCTTGTGTCTGATCAATAGATATTTGAAATTGTATTAAATGTACACTATGAAGATTGACTGGTGCTAATAAGTAGTATTGTTCAGGTGTGAATGCGGCTAGTGAAAGGCCTTATCCTAACTGTGGGTTTGTGTGTGTGTGTGTGTGTGTGTGTGTGTGTGTGTGTGTGTGTGTGTGTGTGTGTGTGTGTGTGTTTGCTTACAATGGCCTGGCGAGCTGTTCAGGGTGTACCCCGCCTTCGCCCAGAGTTGGTTGAGATAGACTCCAGCCTCCCCATGACCCTAATTAGGATTAAGCGATGGATGAATAGTAAAATAAGTACTAGTATGGTTAAATCGGTTAAGTTTAGTGATATTTAGGTACTAAGATTTTAATACTTATTTTGTTTTGATCATTTAGTTCATCCCTTTAAATCAGGGGTATCAAACTCATTTGTTAGTATATGAAGAAATGAGGAATTAGTATTATATCTGATTAGTCAAGCCCTTCATCACTACCAATAATGTGAGGATGTATTTCTTGATGTGATTTTTTTACATCACATCAGTAATTTTTTTTTCACATTTACATGTGAAATATATGCCGTTTTCTACTCTTATCACGCACTCATTTGCCAAAAAAGCTTAATCCTACTAGGGTAGCAGGGAGGCTGGAGCCCATCTCAGCCAACATTGATCAAAGGCAGGGTACACCCTGCACAGCTCTCCAAACCATCACAGGGCAACACACACATCTATTCACACTTACACATAG
This sequence comes from Tandanus tandanus, assembly GCA_039654325.1. NCBI lineage: Eukaryota > Metazoa > Chordata > Actinopteri > Siluriformes > Plotosidae > Tandanus > Tandanus tandanus. The sequence continues at coordinate 20,039,697 of JBCNYH010000022.1, read as the reverse complement.
GGGCAATTTGGAACAGCCATTTAGCCTAATGTGCATGTCTTTGGACTGTAGGAGGAAACTGGAGTACCCAAAGGAAACCCACGCAAGTACGGGGGTAACCGTAATGCAACCGTAATGCAAACTCCACACAGAAACACCCTCACCGAGCCCAGGACTCGAACCCAGGATGTTCTTGCTGTGAGGCGGACATGTTAACCAAAACACCACCGTGCCAACTAATATTTTTAAAAAAAGAAAACTTATAATTCTTAGAACTATTTTCATTTCCTGTAGGAATAAATTTTTCTCGTCTTTAAGATAATGTAAGCTATTGTCTACAAAAATATTTGTTCTCCTTCTCCTCACACCACCCAACATTGTGTTACATGTTTTTATAAAATGTAGAGGAACTTGCTAAACTTCTCAGAACAAAAGTCT
>JBCNYH010000022.1:20009915-20028312 GCA_039654325.1 Tandanus tandanus | reverse complement strand
ATATATATAATAATGTTAGTAATAATACACTATTAACCTGTGTTAATTATTTATTCAATTTGAATTAAATATGGTAATATACAGTAACTCTACATGATCGCATATTTTTCTTGAATATGTTCATCATGTCTCGTTAATCTGTTTTTCTTACACTTAACATACCCAAGAAAACGAATAAAGCACCCGGATATGAAATGTACATTCCTGTTTCCCTTCCACCATCTCTCCCAGGCTATTTTAAAACAAGCTGGGGTATGAGGCTTTAACTAAGAGCACTTCAAAACATTTCACACTTCCTACCCAGGTCCCGGAACAAACGTGTCTTATAATTTCACGCTTTTATTAGCCAATACTAGCAATAAAATGATAACATGGAAGTGGATCACCCTATAACACTTAACACCTGGTTTGCTAAGTTGTTAGATGGTGGCATGTAATGTGGGTGGTAGGACTTTTTAAACTATATAATGTTTTAGAGGATTATCAAAGAGTTGAGATAGAGATTTTTATTAAGCTGCTTGAGGATCTTAGCCAGTAGCAATAAGGTCAGAAGAAGTGTTTTATAAATTCATGTGTTGTATGAAAAACTTACACAGACCATGGTTAGGGTTAGGGATGGGGAAAACATTAATAACTCCCTCTTACAACTATACAACTGAATGAAATTCAATCACAACACCAAATATGGTATTGTGCATTGTTTCAAATGGAAATAGAAAACTGTGCACATGAGCAGCAGAACACGAGGTAAACATGAGTAAATATTAAAATGTCAAACAGTTAATTGTGGCTAAAGAAGCAAGGCTGTAACTTCAACTGTCAACTTCCCCAGTATCACTGTCGAGAGAGCGAGAGAGAGAGAGAGAGAGAGAGAGAGAGGGCGAGAGAGAGATTCCACCCCATGCTACTTCAAAGCATATATTGTTCCTTTGATGTTCAACACAAACTCTGAAGACCAAGATATATTTAAATACTTGAATTTGCACATAGATAGCTTGATAGCTGAGCTATAGCTTGTCTTTAGCTTTAAAATTGTTATGATGATACATAACTTCACTTTACTTAGGCAAGCGATCATTCCTGCCATTGTATATCATGGTGAACTTATATATTATATATACATATATATATGAATTTACTGTATATGCATATATGTATGTATTTATATACCCTGAACAGCTCGCCAGACCATCGCAGGGCGACACACACGGCCATTCACACTCACACTCACAACTAGGGGTGATTTGAAATAGCCAATTTGAGTACTGTGCATGTTTTTGGACTGTGGGAGGAAACCGAAGTACCCGGAGAAAACCCACGCAAGCACGGGAAGAACATGCAAAACTCCACACAGAACGCAGTGAGCCTTGGAATCGAACCTGGGACCTTCTTGCTGTGAGGCGGACGTGCTAACCACTGCATGCCGCCTATATATATGTGTTATACACACACACACACACACACACACACACACACACACACACACACACACACACACACACACACATACTAACAGGCATCTCAGGAAGCCAACGATCCAGCGCCAGTGCCAGGGATCGGTGTGGATGCCAGACTGCCCCCTGCTGTAATAATCTGGAAGAATTACACCGAGTGGGGGGGGTGAGGGAGAAGAAGGCGAAGGAGGAGGGTGAAGGGAGGAAGATTTTTAAAGGGATATAAAACTCTGTCTGGCAAGCGCATTAAAGCTCAACATAAGTGTGTGGCTCTCTCTGGATTCTGCATCACAATGAATGACATCACGCACACACAAAAAAGACCTGGCAATGGCTGAATTAGACTCTTTTGTGAGGACAGACCTTGGCACATTTCACCTTAATGAGTGGCTTCCAGCTCTGCGTCACTCAACAGCCCCAAACCAACACCCTCCCCCTTCAATTTTCCTCCTTTTTTTCTTAATAGATTATTACTTTTCTAATTTGCCTGAATCCGTTGGCTCTTGACCCAAGCTCTCCATGTTACCAGCTTGGCCTTGGTCAGCCACAAAAAGCGTGTGAGACCAAAATTTGCTCCAAATGTACCACGGGGGGAAAAGGGGGAATGCTAGAAGGGGGAAAAATCAAAGTAACATAGAAACCGCAATGGCTTTGCTGCTTTGTTGTATCAGAGTAATTAAATTCATTTTTCCTTTTCACCATTTTTTCTGCAAAACCAACAGTCGTAAAATTTGGCCACATAATGTGCGCCTGGTGGACACAACTGCAGCCAAAATGCACCCAGAGGAAGCTTCGCAGCCGACATCCAAACCGACATGTAACAGAATGTTTCAGCATGAGCACTTGGCCTTGCTAACAGGGATCCATGCGACATGCTATGCATATAGATTTGAAAGACATCTCCGTACCTTGATGCATAACGCAGACCATTCCTCTTAGAGTAATTCACTGCAATATTTTCACAATAATCCCTATTTATTTGCAAGTGTGAAGACATGAAGGACACAATGGTTTGAATTGTGAGGCTTCGTTCTGGTTCTCTGGTGTGTAATATCATATGAGAGCCTGTTTTAGTTTTTTTATTATTTATTTATTTTTTGCAACACTGAGTGTTTGGTCCATCACAAATCTTGGCACAGGAGCTTTATTTATAAGGTCCATTAGAGGCTGCTGTGTGTGAGAGCAAGTGCAAGAGCGTGGCAGGGGCAGGTGCAGCGAAAACACTCTCCCGCCCAGACCATTTCCACCTGACACTGATTTCTTCATCTGACAGTAATTTCAGCCCTCCCAGTTAATGAACAATGGAATAAATGGGCTTAAATTTGGGAGGCAGAAGTCAGTTTAACATAACCACTGCCATCAACGCTGACATTAATTGCTCCCTAATTCTGGCAGTCGTGCCTCCGAGAGGCCAAGAGGAGAGAATAAGTGTGTGAGGAGAGAATGGATATGAGACCCTGACACACTAGAAGAGTGACAGCAATGGCCAGGAACTTGTACAGAGAAGGAACAAGCTATCTACCATGCCAGCTATGTAAAAGTGGGCAGAATTAGCATTGACCTCTCTACTGGCAAGATTCAATATTTAATAAAAAAGTTAATTTTTTTGTATGAGAACCATTTAGCAACCCAATAGCATGAAGGGAGATCTTGTCTTGTAAGCGTGGTGATGTAAAGTGATGTTAAGTGGCTAAAGTAGGCCTCAACGTTAACAGAACTAGAATTATAGCTGATGGTGTCACTGCCTGCTCACATGCTGCATTTTTAAAAGGAAAACGTTTCATCAATCATCCATTCTGTGTTCCCTCTAAAGCAATGTGCTTTAGCAAAAATGCCTAATGCTGGTGCAAAACTAGTTTTATGGAATAACATGTGAGTAGAAACAAGAGAAACAAACAAAAAAGAGGTCTGGATTTAACCCTGAAAACTTGACTGTGCATCTTTATATTAGTATAATGATGCAAAACCACTACCTTGTTTCAGTCTGTGTCTGTATAACCAAACGAGTTTGTTCATTAGCATAGAAATGAGTAAGTAAAACCAGATCTTTTGAGGAAAAAAACATTTTGAAACAAATGTGCTCCGATTCCCTGGTTGCCCAACCAAAGGGCTGGAAACCAACTCATATTTGCATGCAGACATCAACCTCCTGCCTAATTAATGAAGTGGCCATGTCCGACAAAAAGGGCAGTCATATGTCGTTACACATGGCCCACTTTCGGCCACTTTCCTTCCTCCATACTTATTCCCTGGGCACATCTCTGTCAAGTCCAGCCATTTGCGGTTCCTTTACCAAGCCATTAAATGTGGCCTCTACCCAGGCTGGCTCTCCAGAGACGGGATTCGAATGAAGCCAGGAACTCTGACAAGAGGAAGATTCATCCCTACTCAGAGTCTTCTGATAATATTGCTGCCCTATAATGGCTGCTACGAGGGCAGACTTGAGACAAGGGCAATTTTGCAGATGAGAAAGTGTTATGAATACTTTAACATAACGTACAGTATATTTAAGTCATTCTATCTCCCACCCCATGCATTCTGAGTTCCATGTGGCAGGGCAATTATGCATAATTACACTGAGGAGTTGGTGCACCAGGACTGGGAAATACTGAGATGCTGAGCATGCCTCCTTCTATCTCCTTCTATCACCACCATTTTATACACTTAGAACAGAGCAGTGGTCGGCTGGTAGAATGTAGCATTCACTGTCATGACAGCAGGGTTGGAGAAGTTCAAGGTGCTCGCACAGCGAAGGGTCACGTTGGCCCAGAAGCCTCCAATCTGGTGATCCGGTCGCTCTTTGACCCGATCATCTGGTTCTGGCTGTCCAAGTGCGTTCACGCTCTGTTTCCTGATACGCTAAGACAAAGGGGCCAAGATACGGATCTGACTGCTAGTGCGTGCCGAGCAAACACAAATGATTCCCAACCCCCTGAGCTCTGACAACTTCCGCCCATGAACCATGCGAAGGTGCCCTGTCAACATTCACAAACATGCCTACTGCAAAAACAAGATAGACCATACTCTAAATCCTGCTCTGCTTTAAAATGAAAATGCAGTCAAATCTCCTTATTCTCCTCCTCACACACTCTGAAGTGCACCTCAGTCTTCCCTCAACCCAGTGGATGAAAAGCATGTTGTTTGTGTCTTCATATTTCATATGCAGATTGCATAGTGCAGCAGGGCCATATTAAAGGGCTAAGCATTTGCTTTTTTGCATAGTTTTTAGGACCCTAGCCTCGAGCCAAGCCTGACGCTTAGTGCCCAGGCAGGACAAACAGTACAGCTTCAAGGTGGCACAGTGCAGTCTGAATCAGCGCTCACCTCACGCCCCGCCAGTCCCGAGGGCATCTGCGCCAAGTCCGCCTTTATTTCCACCGCTGCCACGGGAGCAAAAAAAAAAGAAAGGAAGGAAGGAAAAAAGGCACTGATGCCGATGCAGGGATTTGAATAATTCTGCATCATAGGCACACAACAACAGAGGCAGGGAGGTGGGGGCAAAAAAAACTATGGGAGCTCAAATTTCGCAAGGCATCTCTTCTTTGCTATGCTGAGGCTTACCATGAAAGCGGCAGGCCACGTTTCAGGTGCAGTGCAGAAAAGCTGATAAAAGCAGGCGTGGGATTACACTCCATGACCAAAGACATTCATCTCTCCCATTTTCTTCATTTCTTCTTTTTTTTTCAAATGGCATCCTTTAGCTTTCTTCTGTCAGCTCATCAGGGCAGAGCCACTCAAGCAGAATGCCTCAGCTTTGCTTGTATAATTAGCTGGACAACTCTTTCACCTTGCTGCTCAGATAGCAGAGTGTATGTCTCCTGTCCCCTGAGGCATGTTAACCCCCCCTCTCCTCCCCCTCCACCCTGTCTCTTCCCTTCTCTTTCGCAACACAAAGAGCACAAATCTCGTCCAGATCCCTATACACTCCGACACTCAATCACCCCAACGCCACCCCCAACCCAAAAAAAAAAAACAGACGTTCAGTAAGACATATCTCACACCTGTCCAACCAGCACAGAGCCCTGAAAAACAATGCCACATTTTAACAACTCAATTAAAAGATTTTGGTGTGGCAGGTAGCATCACGTTGGTGCAGAGGCAGTTCAGAGGAATTATGTTAATGCAGAGGCTTAAAGCAGGATAGGCTGCGCTCCTCAGCAGGTGCAGTGCTGAACTGACAACCCTCTGACCCTGCTGCCAGTCATGCTGTAATGGACCCAGGTTGCCCAGCTAGTAGTTCCACTTGCTTCACTGTCAGAATTGCTGAGCCAGGTACAAGTTTACCTGCATCCATGCTAATGCTGTCTTACTTGTAACCTCATTATTCATTTGTATCGTATGCTTATCATTGGCCATAGTTCTTGCAATGTTTCCTGAACCTTTGGCCCTTGCTGTACCTCATCAACATCTGCTAGTGGCATAGCTTGTGCGGTTGTGTTAGGCATTCAATTTTCATTCATTACTTGTTGTTTCATGGGTGGAATGGTGGACCAGTGGTTAGCACATATGCCTTACAGCAAGAAGGTTCTGGGTTTGGGTCCCGGACTTGGTGAGGTATTTCTTTATGGAGTAATGTATTGCTTGTGTGGGTTTCTTCAAGGTTCTTTTTTTCCTCCAACAGTCCAAAAACATGCACATTTGGCTAATTGGCCATTCCAGATTGCCTGTAGGTGTGAATGGTTTTGTGTGTGTGTGTGTGTGTGTGTGTGTGTGTGTGTGTGTGTGTGTGTTGGTCCTGTGATGAACCGGCAAGCTTATCAGGGTGTACCCCCACCAATACCCACAATTGGCTAAGATGGGGGTCAACCTTTGCTTGACCCAAGTAGGATAAAGCAGTTTAGCAAATGAAGGTACCTTCATCAAGGCTTTAACTGGTGGTGCCAGTATTTGAATTGTCAACCTTTTAATCGGTAGCCCAGATTCTTGCTTACTACTGAGCTACTATCTTCAGTAGATTGATACAGACTGACTGACAACATTGGTCTAAAATGATTACACATCAATATTGAAACAGGGGAAGGCAATACCACTAATTTGCTATACTTTCCAGCACACATGCCTTAAACCTATGCTAACCGGCTTCTATGGATAGGTTAAGGTTTTATCAGTCACAAATACTTAAGTGCATGGACAAAGAGTAATGAACATGGAAAAGATATTCTTCTAACTGAAACCCCATGTGTTTATTCTTCTCTTGTTTCTAGAACCAAAGCCATAGCTCGGGTCTGGCACAAATGCTGTGTTTGCTCAAATAGAAGGGTTTACTTAAATGAGAGGCATGTGGTGATGGTGACGGACAAAATTTCCACCCAAGATCATCTTCTCTGACGGCATCTTTCCATACAAAGGTCAGTAAAGGATGTGTCATCTAGAAAGCCATTGTATTGGAGCCCACACTGCCTCTTTTCTCTCTGTCACAGCTTTAAGGTATGTTGGGATCACTGAAATCATATATTATACTAAAAACAGTTTTGAAAACAATGTATATACAATGTGCACACTCTATGGAATCAAATCCAAAATGGTGCACTGCTAAAGGCACTATAATTTTATATCCTTCATTCATTCATTTGATGAGCCATTAAATCTTTACTAGGGTCATGGGAAACCAACACTGGGCAAAGGATGGGGTATACTCTAAATAGTTCGCCAGCGCATTTTAGGCCAACAAACACACACAACCCTTAACACTCACACTCACAAATAGGGACAATTTGCCTAATGTGCATGTCTTTAGACTATGGGAGGAAACCAGAGCGCCTGGAGGAAACCCACACAAGCACGGGAGAACATGCAATCTCCATACAGAAACACCCTCGTCAAGCCTGGGACCTTCTTGCTGTGAGTCGGACACTGTGTCATCACATTGTTATATCACATTGGAGAATTCACCAGCTCTTCAATATATGAGTGGTGGCTTAGTGGTTAAGGTGTTGGACTACTGCTCTGAAGGTCAGCGGTTCAATCACCACTGTTGAGCCCTTGAGCAAGGCCCTTAACTTTCAGTTGCTTAGTTGTAAAAAAAATTATAATTGTACGTTGCTCTGGATAAGGGTGTCTGCCAAATGCTGTGATTATAATGTGATTTTTGAGGATGCTATCAGTTGCTGCTATTCATTGTGTGAATTTGGAGCATGGTGTTCAAATGTTATTTATGTGAGGAAATTAAATATTGACTTTTTGCAGAGCATCTCCATCCTATCCTGCAGATAATACTCTATTTTTTACTCACCTGCTCCGATCATCCATGAAATTCTACATATAGCCCCTGAGTGACTTTCCAACTTCATCTCATCAATACTGGGCTAAAGAGTCTAAGTGAACGTTCATTTATTTCAAAGTAACCTGTTTCACGGGTTTGCTAATGCCCAGCTCTATTGATGTTTCTTTTCCCAGGGAGGAAGCTATGTTAACCCCTCAACCCCACCCTCACCTCTTCCAACAGCCAGAGAAAAGGCATGCAATTCTTTGTCAAGCCTGCATCAAACAAGAAACATGTACAGGGGCATTTTAATGGGGGCATCATTGTGGTCAGGGTAAGAGCAAGGGAATGCTGGGATGGTTGTCTGGCTGGGCATTTGTGCCCAGGGAGACTCTCCTCTCTGAGCACAGCTTGAGGCCGATCCAACGTGTATGAGCGCTGACCCCTGAGGTCATGCACTGGGTGCAAATTCAAAAGCTTGACATCTGTTGCCTGGCTTTTGGATCGAGGAAAGGAAGAAAGGCTTAGGCCGCTTGTCAGTTAAACACTGGTTCTAGGGTGAAATAATACCCCAGCAAGCTACCTAGACCACAATTTAGCCTTTTTTTTGTTTTTGTGCCTCAGCCTGTGTGCCTATAAAGACTGATTAAGTGAATAGGGAAAGTAGGGTGGGTTTAGTTGTTTTGTGAGTTTCATCCTCTTGTGGGAAAGAGCCAGATGAGTGGAAGCTTTTTTGTTATGAAGAATAATAGTTTTCATCAAGATTGAACAGAGTGGACCTCAGTCAGTACTGCTGGTCTTATCACCAGAAGCTACATAGAAGTTGTCTTTACCTCTTACCGTGTACTGAGGTTTAAAAAGCTGTCAGCGATGACTTTATATATAAAACTGTGGTTCATCATAAAAAAAAGTTTTGATACTTTTCTTATAAAAATGAGAATCTTAGCCTGTGTTATGGAGTGATAGACTTATATTTTGGTATTCACAATCTCCTGTTTTGAGATGCAGAGGCGTGTAATGGTTTCCTGACTCAGTTGGCATGGTGACAAGAGAGGAAAAGTGGCAAGTTAAATCTGCCACCTGAATCTCCCCAAAACTTGCTGTAATCTTCAGACAATCTACGTACTAACACCAAACTTCCGCCTTGCTCTCTCTTTACTCCCGAGCCTCGGTCCACTCCCCCCTGCCATCGCACAAAGGGCTTTTCTAACAGGATAAAGGGTGTGAAAACATGCCCCCGGATTCACTCGGCACTAGAGCTTTTATATTGCCTAACGCTTGGCATTTGTCTTTTTAATTTAAAAAAGAAAATATCATGTAGTCCCCATCACATACTAGGGATGTGGTGTGTCGGGTCCGTGATGCGGATGATGAAAATAGAGACGAGAAAGATTTAGAGGGGTAACCTGGCATGATTAAAAGACCATATTGAAATGACATGGTGATAGGAACATGTTCCACCTCTCAGAGTCAAAGGGCCATGTTTTTAGTATCACGTATTGAACGTGATACTCTTGACAGTCCCTTTTCATAATAAATGATAACGCATACTCAGACTGATGTTAAATTAAAGGTTTAGCAGTGACATTTTGTATTTGCAGCCCTGTATTGCACATCTCCTTTTTTTTTTTTTTTTCTTGGCAGTACAACCTGAATAAATTCATGAATATTATGGCAGTTGGGATAACGCCAAACCTTACCATGCTTTAGCCTTCTGGGTTTATATGGCATTGAGATATAAATTAAATCCATCTTTTTTTACTCTGTAAAATTCAGATGGCTATGAAATTAAAATCAGAAGAGTCCATTTCCACAAACCCAGGTGCTCATAGGTGTTTGATGTGCATTCGCAGTTCGACTATGTAGATCATTATGGCTTATTTTTCATTAATTTTTTCTAAGCACACCTTAAAATTGTACTGCATGGATGGAGAACCCGTCTATCCATCCATAACTTTTCTGGCGCTTATCCAGGTCTAGGTTGCAGGGGGAGCGGTCTGAGAAGAAATGTCCTCCAGCTTCTTCAGGAAAATACCTAGACATTCCAAAGCCAGCCATGAATGATAACCTCTCCAGCATGTCCTAGGGCTGCCCCGGTCTCTTCTCAGTCAGATATGCCTGAACCACCACTGCAATTAGGCACTCAGGAGGCATCCTTGCCAAATGCCCAAACCACCTCAACTGGTTTCTCTTGGCACAGAGGAGCAGCCCCTCTACTTTAAGCCTCTCCAGGATGTCCAAGCTCCTCACCCCGTCTCTAAGGGTAAGCCACTCCATTCTTTGGAGAAATCTCATTTCTGCCAACTGCACCTATGATCTTGTTTATTTGGTCATTACCCACAGCTCATCCCCATAGATGTGGGTAAGAACATATCTCAGGGTTAGGATGGAGAACCTTTCTTCCAAAAGCTTTTCCCTCAAATGGTGAATGAAATTTCATGAGTGTGGAGGTCAGATCATATGATTTACATCTACTTATTCAGTGAGTCATCATGCCTTGTAGATGGGGTGGGGTCATCCGTGCACAGGCCACACCCATCAGGATAGAGATATTCCATTAAAGTATGCTAATCAATAAAATGAATTCTGGATTGCTTTGCAGTGACTCTTCCTTATAAGGGGACACATCGAAAAATTATGACGCCCTCCACCCTCTGCATAACAAAGCTACCAGTTTATAATTTATTTTTCCACATGTGTATTTTTGCACAATAATTCACTAAAAGCATTTAAATAACGTACACTGGAGAGCTGCAACATTCTGAACACATTTTAAGAGATGAGCTTTTAAACAAATAGAAACATAGGCCAGTTCCTGGTTCTTAGAAAAACCCACGGTACCAAAGTGCTTGTGTTTGCACCTTGGCTCAACTCTGAAGTGCTTATTTTAAAATTATTTTCTCTAGAAGTACCTACAAAACATAGAAATGTAACAAATGATCCTAGGAGACACTTCCTGAACAAGTCACCCGGAAATGAAGTTGTTGAATTGCTAGAAAGCTGAACAACAGGTCACGCCGACAGCATTCCTTAACACGACTCTGACACTTTGGGTCAGGAGTACAAGTAGAGCTCGGATCTCAAATCACAACCTCCGGTTTCAACCCCAGAGCTGTAGAACAGCAGGGAGCATCAGAGGTAAACAGCAACCCATATCTGAATAATATATTTATACATTCAGGTTGGAGGGAAAAACAGCTCTCCAGCACTCCTCAGTCTGTCCTGTACTGCAACTCTTTTCATTCAGTGACAGCTCACCGGGAGCCGGCAGAGTGCAAGGTGAGCAGCTTATCACTGGTGTGTGCCCATGTCTGATTCACAGCAAAACACACACGGTGAACATCCTGCAAGAGACTGAAACAAGCTTGAGAAGATTGCTGCACTCGGGTAATAAAATATCTCAAACTTTAAACATCACGATTAAATCGAAGAATTTCTAAAATGGAAGGAGAAGAGTCAGGTACAGGGTCAGTGACAGGCAGGTAAAAAGGGGAATTAATCAGAAAAGACACCAAGAGGTCATGTGATGTTTGGAGTCTATGATATTCTCATAACCAAACCCTGACTAATCATTTTCCAGATTTATCAAGGCAGCTACTTGCACCAAATATGTCCCTAATTATAATGCGAATTTCGACCATTTCAGACCAAGTGTTTGTTTATTAAAAAAAAAAAAAAACCTGCACACAACACCTATCCACTGAGTTCTTGACTGATGGTATACTTAGTCTGTGTCCTGACAAACCAGTATAAGAATATATTCACTGATAATGACTTTAAAGCACTGCTGTAAGTCGCTCTGGATAAGAGCGTCTGCTAAATGCTGTAAATGTAAAATGTAAATGTAAATGTTTAGTCTTTTGGTGATCACCTCAACTGCTAAAAAAATCCTGATGCATGAATATTAGACCTATTTCTGGGTAACTCTGTGAATTGTGATTGATCATTCATTCATTCATTCATTTTCTGAATCGCTTAATCCTAATTAGGGTCTCGGGGAAGCTGGCATCCATCTCAGCCGACTCTGGGTGAGGGCAGAGTACACCCTGGACAGCTCGCCAGGCCATCGCAGGGCATGATCAATCAGTGGTTTCTTGTAAATCTAGTTTTTAGTTTTTATTAGAAGTTTAATCATTTACAGACATGCTACAAGTGACTTTTCGCATTGTTACTAAACCAAACAATACGTACCAAAGCAAATACAAACAATAATTCAAAGAAAGGGCATAGTACATCAATGTTCCCACCAGAAATAAACAAAGATAGCTGAGCCGAGTGTTTCATCTACTAAACGGATTCTTGGTCTAAAATTAATTCTCAGTCTAAAATGCTATAGTCCGGCCTCCACCATGTCAATTACTCACTTATTCATTCACTCACTCATTTGCCAAAATGTTTACTCTTACTAGGGTCGCGGGGAGGCTGGAACCTTTCTCAGCCGACACTTGGCGAAGGCCAGGTGCACCCTGAACAGTTTGCCAGACCACTAACAAAACCATTCACGCACACACCTATGGACTATTTGGAAGAGCCAGGTAGTTAAATGTGCATATATTTGGACTGTGGAGGAAACCAGAATACCTCATGCAAGCAAGGGGAGGAAAATCAAACTCCACTCTGAAACACCCGGGACTTATATTTATAATTTATTATTATGAGATTGTGTATTATAATCCCAATAAAGTTTTGTCAAGTTCCAGGTTAGAACATGATACATTGAGAAGTTCGAGAAGGGAAAGGATATTTATGCACGACACATGAGAACAAGGTCGTGACAAAACCAGTCAATATCCTGAACAGGTCACTCTTTTGCCAGTCATCTATGTAAATATAGCGTTTTTATATAGTATTTTCTTCATCTTCTTTGAGAAAAGGGCACTTCTCATCTTCGGCATCAATTTGAATGTCACCGGTTTCTCAGGATTGACAAAATAATATGCACTCATCTTTTCACTGAGACAAAAAAAATAAATAAAAAATAGGGGACGTTGCATGTCGGGCACGTTTTTCTCTCTCTCTTTTTTCTGCTTCTTTTTAATCAGTGGAGGACGAGTGACATGTCCAATCATAACAAAACATCAGCTGTTAAATGGGCCTTTGCAATCACTGTCAAAGCCAACCATTAGGAAGCCCAGCATCCATGGACATCAATCAGCTTTTATAAAGTTATTTATTCATCATTTAATTATATAACTCAGCGTTTTATCTATTTATTTATTCTAATCAGTCGAGTTCTGCACTTTGTGTATGCCCTTGTCCAATCAAACAATGCCAACACAAGAAATAGCTTGTTTGCACATCTTTATGTTTATGAAGAGATTATTTTTTCAAGTCCGTACCACTGTTATTTGTGTTGCTGTTATATATTTGCGGTTTTATTCTGTTAAACCAAGACATTGCTTTCTTAATTGCATATAAGCAAACGCTTTTTTTTTTTTTCCCAACAAGTAAGATACACTGGTGGATTTAGCACCAAAATATCTCCTTTCTAATTTTTTGCTTTGCTTTGTTGCTGAAAAGCCTCTTAATCAAGACTAGTAACGGCAACATGTGAATTATATGCAAAGAACAACTGTAGCTCGATTGAATTATTTCCCCAAATTAAGCGCATTAGCTGTGAAATTATTTGCTTTCATTTAAGAAGCCATGGAATCCGATTTTAATGTCATGTAGCCCAAATCAAGATTTGCTGCTGATCCGCTGTAACAGAACACGCACAAAGAAAGCAGTGGGTCACCTACATAAGCGCTGCATGAATTTTGTTCGTAAACAATCGGCTTCCCGGGAAAACTGTCAGAACTCAATCCTGTGCAGTAAAATAGAGACTTGTTTTGAATGTTTTTAACCCAGATGCTAAACGAATAAAGTTACTAGAAACTAAAGGTACAAATCTACAGCTATGTTGCGAGGAGTTTTATTAGCATCATCAGTAATTACCGCTAATTATAACATAAATAATTATTACAGTAATTGGAATCGTCAGCGTTTGTTTGTCTGTCAGTTTGTCTGTGAACAAAATCCTGACCACACCCATAGACAGATTTTCACAGGGTTAAAATCAGTTGCCATTTACTGTACCCTGCAAAAATGCATAAGATAAATCAAGGTAAATTATAGACCATAAATGACCACAATCAACACAAGAAACTGATACAACATCAAATTATGAACTTTGTTTTCTATGGGCTTTTTGTTTTCATTTGTTTTGTTTTTGTTACATGGAACGAGAAAGATTTGATTAGATTAGACCACATTAAATGCACACTCATATTTACACCTTTGTGCAATTTAAAGTAGCTAGTTGACCTAATCTGCTTGTCTTTAGACTGTTGGAGGAAACTGGAGAACCCGAAGGAGACTCATGCAAGCACAGGGAGCACATGCAAATTCCATAAAGGAAGACCCTTATCAGCTGTGAGGTTTAAACCCAGGAACATCCTAGCTGTGAGATGAAAGTGCTAACCACTGAGCCACCATGCTGCTTATTAGCAATATGAGAACCTCAGATAATATGAAAAAACTCAAGCTGAGGGATTTGAAAGTGCTTTTGCTTCTTAGTTTTAATGTTTCACCAACTATCCTGCAGAGATGATGTTCAGCCAATGTTCACAAACAATATGACATGTATGACATAAGAAGTATATTACAGAGCAAAAGGCCAGTGAGTGGAGGCTTGACCTGTCATTGATGGATAATTGTGAGGCGTACATGAATTTTTTCATAGTGCTAACTTCAGTACCGGAGCACTCTCAGGAGAGACCATGCAAGAACATAAGCTCATGGAGGTGGTTTTATCGTAGTAGAATCCTTGAAGACGTCATCTCTGCATTAAGAATGCTGAAGCCTTAAGAAAGACATGAGCTTGGGGGGTTTTGTGAAAGTGGTAAGAGAATCTCTAGAAAGTATCCTAAGCAACTTAAGTATTGGAAGATCACATTTTTTCCTAGGGTTCTAACAATTTAGGAGTAAAGCAATGCAATTCCAGGGGCGGTGGTGGGGTGCTGGATTGCTAATCCCAAGGTCGGGGGTTCAAGCCCCACTATCAATGAGTTGTCACTGATGTCCCCTCCAGTAATGCAATGCAAAGCAATGTGACTGTGGACTGGATGTGATCAGAACCAGAAAAAACATGTCAATGGTTTATAATTCCTCTTCCACTAAGGTGACCAATTAGCATGATGAATGTTATAAAGCATTATTTTTGTGATTACTAGTCCTGTTATCCTTTGGATCATCAAGGCACGCCAGGAGATGCACATCTGGACAGCTTACTTTATACCTGCCAGTCTGTGGCCCCAGTCCATTCTTCAATATTTTCCACCTATTTCCTTCTTTGTCAACCACTTTTATTTGTTCTATTGATCGTCCCCTAGAGAATGGTCGTTGCTAGCCCTGATGGTCTTGTGGCCTGGCCGTACTATTGTAATTCCTTCTTTTGACTATTGCCAGGAGTTCCTCATGGCCCAGTGTGAGAAATTATAATCTTTTGAGCTGCCTCAATGTTTAAATGATCTTTGACACTGATTCCTAAGATCTTCTGGAACTGTTACAATTTCATAGCCTGTATTTTCTTCTCTAGCATAGTGTCCATGTTCCACATGCATAGAGATGAGGTTTGCATTCATGAGCCTGAGTTTTGGTGATGTTCTTCACTTTAAATATTGGCCTGATAAGTTTGGTCATGATGCCACGATTTCTAATTTAGATCTGGTCTCGATCCATGAAGCATTATGCATGAATCATTAAATCCAGAGCTGATGGACTTACAGCATGGTCAGGCTTCTGAGATTTGGCAGATCTTGAACATTTGGATGATTACCCATAAGCTCTTTCCTCCTCAACAGACAGAATGTCAGTTAATTGTGGCAAGGTCATTGTCCCTCATCTTCACCAAGTGTCATGCGACTCCTTGGTGTGACGCTCTGGCACAAAAGGAGCTATTAAGCAAATCATAGCCAGGCCTGTTAGCATCAGCATCACTTCCAGCCTGTCCTTGTCTTGCTCTGACCCTGCTTCTCTATGCTGCTAATTCCTTGATTAAATGCTTGTAGCAGCCTTGTCACTGTGGCTAACTGGCAACCAATATGAAGAAAGACAATGATATGACTTGGTGGAGAGACAATAAACACCACGTGCCTAGCTGTAAATGTGAGTCCTCATAAAGGGCATTTAAAACAGGTCAAAGTGTTGTAGAGTAACACGTATATTGCGCCTGTTCACACAATTGATGTGACTAAATGCTATTCAGACATTGGTCATTCAGCAGCAACTGCACAGGCATTTTAACCTTCCCCCTCAGGCTTTAGTTGAGATTGTAGAACGAACCACAGAAACTGACCTCAGAGACCTTAGAGTAACCCAGGGGCAAACTAAAGCCCACATCAGAGGGGGGTCGGCCCATAAAGACCTTTGAAAACCAACAATAAAACTTTAACCTGGATGCTGTACTTGACAATCAGCCAGGAAAGAACATACAAATGGGGGAATGGAGTTCCTTTACCAACCTGTGAGAAGGTTTGTCACTGCATTTTTGCATTTTCTAATTAACAAGGTGGCCCAGTGGCAGGGTGCTGGATTACTGATCCCAAGGTTGGGTGCATCTAACAGGGTTATCAAAGGCCAGCCATGTCTCTCTCTGTCTATGGCATGTAAAAGAACCATTGCTGATTTTCGTCAAGAGTAGGCTGCATTGCCGTCAGCATGTTTCTGCCCTGCGATGGTGTACTCTGCACTTGCCCAAAGTCGGCTGAGATGGGCGCCAGCCTCTGCGTGACCCGAATTATGATTAAGCGGTTCAGAAAATGATGAATGATGAACATTTTAGAATGTTGAACTTCACAAGCTGACAAATAAATAAAAATTAAAAAATAATATTTGCATTCAACAAATTGTACACAAACTAAAATTAACAATTAATCGTAGTATAAAATAGCACTTTATTTGTGCATTATATAATAAAACTACATATTGACTACATTGATAAACACAGTACAGAACATGCCTTGTGTCAGATATAATTGGTAATTGCCTTCTTTGTTGCCACAACAGCTTAGAAAACATGCATATTTCTGCCTACTACTTAGCACAGGGGTGTCAAATTCATTTTCACTGGGGGCCACATTACTGAATTTCTAGGTCATCAAGGGCCAAACACTAACTGAACATCTATTTTAAAAGGGCAACCATGAAATCTGCATGATAAGATGATAAGTTTAGGCATTTGTCCCTTTTTCCTTTATTCACTTCTCAGACAACACTTGACAGCAACAAGCTAGCTTGCAATTTTTCTCGAGTCATGAATAACTAGTTGTTTGCTTGAAATAGGTGGTTGCCTTCTAGTGGATGGATGATGAATTAGGTTTCATGGTAATGGTCGATGCAAAGAATGTACGATAATCATATTCTTTGAAACCTACAGCGGATTTGGCCCGAGGGCCTTGAGTTTGACACCTGTGACTTAGCATATGTTTTGTATCAGATGTTATATGTAGATAACATGTACTCTATGAAAAATGCCTTAGCATAATTCTTATTGTTCATTTTAGAAGATAGATAGATAGATAGATAGATAGATAGATAGATAGATAGATAGATAGATAGATAGATAGATAGATAGATAGATAGAGCAATACCTATCCTTAATGCATGCCCTCACCGAGCCTGAGACTCAAACTCAGAACTGTCTTGCTGTGAGGCAAAACCACTACACCATCTCTGAGTCCATATTATATATTTTATGTTATATTATAGTTGATTTGTGGATTAAATATAACGGAATAGTGGATCGTTATTATTTTTTTTTTTACATAAGTTAATATATGGTATGATTTTTTTTCTCCAAATGACTTTGGTAAAAAAAAAATAATAATTGGTTACAGAGGCAGAAATTCGGGACAACTGTTTCCATCCTCAGATGTGTCTCTAAATTCCAACAAGCTCCCTGTTGATGTTTTGCATCCTGACACACCCCTATCAGTACTACTCATTACCCACCTAGCCACCTCCTCCTTTTTTTAATAAACAAGATAATTGGCTATCATTGTCTGGCCGTCTCTGTTTGGTGAGTTGAAATGAGAATGGCAGTGACCAGATGCCTGGCTCTCGCTCTCAAAGCTCTTTAATTAGAGTGGGCCCAGCGAACCTGAGGACCACGGCACAACAAAAGCAGGGAAAAGGGCAATTAACGGCCGAGCGGTCCTCTCTCCGTCCATCTGTCGGAGCGCAGGTGAAAGCATGATGAAGGAGCTCCATCCACACGGTCCCATATGGAGACCCTTATGGGCGAGAGACGCTCTTGCTTCTCTCCTCAATGCCGACCCTTTAAGACCGCCTTTTATTTAGTTTCCGCTGACATCAATATCTGCCTTGGAATGCAAAGGGGCAGCTGCACAGATTGTCTGCCTACCTTGTTATGTAGTGAATGTGTAATTCAGGTCCTCCCTAAGCATGCTTTTCTTTTTTTTTTCTTTTAGGCTGGTACTATAGGAACGATAAATATATAAGTAGCCTGAATGGCTAGTTATTTTTTTTTTTCTTGATGCTTAAAGTCATGCTTTCCCAGAACAAGAAGAAGAAGAACAAGAAGAGGAGTCAATAGTTATTATTATTATTATTATTATTATTATTATTATTATTGTTGTCATTCATTCATTCATCTTCTTCCACTTCTTCCGGGGTCGGGTCGCGGGGGCAGCAGCCTAAGCAGTAAGGTCCAGACGTCCCTCTCCCCAGCCACTTCCTC
>JBCNYH010000022.1:19926710-19951896 GCA_039654325.1 Tandanus tandanus | reverse complement strand
CCCGCTGATAGTGGGGCTTGAACCCCTGACCTTGGGATCAGTAATCCAGCACCCTACCACCAGGCCACCACTGCCCCATTTAGCAAAATATATAAACATTAAAATAATTTGCTTAAAATTAACAATATTTGTATTTTTATTATAATATTAATCAACACCAATCATGAATTACTATTTTATTTCTAAGTCTACACCACTACTGCAGTATATTAGCCAATCAGCATCCAGCAATGTTGTCATGTCATCCATCAATTCCCCATGCTAGCTGTGCCGTCGATGTCATTCATTTTTGGTTTAACATAAAAACTTTTAAGAGCTTTACGGTAATCCAGACACACACAGTCAGATCCGAACAAGCCAGAGGAGACCAGGCTACAAAATCTCACAAATTCTCAATATCAGATCATACAATAAAGACTTCCTGATGTGTTCTGTTTACATCATTGCTTCGTAAGCAAATATTCACAGCTATAAGTGGGCATGTTTGATTTGTTTAGGTTTTAGCATCGCCACTACAGTGTTCATAGCTATTCTGTGAAGTTTAGAGATTCTGTCCTCTAAGTGGTCAGTTTAACCGGTGTATCTTATTGGCCCTATGACATTTTGAGAGGTCAGACAAAACAGTCCTTGCGCTGACAGAACTTTGTTTTTGGTCATATTGACATTAAAGCTGCTGCCCTCAGGCAGGTCCTAAGACCACTATAAAAGAATAATTTGCAATTTTTGCCACAATACAAATTTTTTTGCAACAAATTGTACAGTGTAACTTGGCTTGATGTCATCCCTCCCTTCCATACAGGACTCCGGCTTCAAACCTGTGAACACTTTTACATTTATGGTATTTGGCAGATGCTCTTATCCATTATACATTTATCATTGTTCTACAACTGAGCAATCGAGGAATAAGGGTCTTGCTCCAGGGCCCAACAGTGGTAACTTGGTAGCACTGGGGCTTGAACTCTCGATCTTCTGATCAGTAGCCCAGAGCCTTAACCACTGAGCCGCCACTGCCCTTTTTCTCAGACATTCATACATAGATTCCAGACCAAAAAAAACCAAGCACTAACTACGAAGTGTCTAACATACACACAAAAGCGTGGCAGTCTTGCGACAGAGATATTCAGTAGTCAGTAGGCGGATCCAAAAGGGGCTCTCAGCAGCGGAGCAGAGAATCATGGGTGATTTACTAAGTGTAAATGAGGCGACAGACCCTGGAAGCAGCTGCTTTTACAGCCTGTTAGACACACTAGCACAAACTTGGAGTGGACAGCACACAGCGATTTCCCACACACAACATCTGTTTTATATTCTCCGCCCTCCAACTGGCCAAATCCCTCGACGAGATCCCCGACTGGACATATTCACTCCGGGAAGATCAACACACACACACACACACACACACACACACACACACACACACACACACACGTTTCTCCTGCCTAGACAATGTCCTGACCTCCATAACCGCACATACACATAGACACACAGATACATACAAACAAATACACACCATCTACACCAAGACTTTTTTTGCTTTCTTCTTCTTCTTTGTCTTCCTCTTCTTCTTCTTTTCATCACACAAGCCTGGCTTTTCAGCTATAATATTTTTATGACCTCATTTCGTAAGATCAGACCATTTACATTTACAGCACTCTATAATTTTTATACAATACACAATAACATAATGATGCCGTTTGTTCCACTTTATTGGTGTTTTGAGCTTACTCAAGTCACCACATGCCCTCACCACGTCTGCGCTCTCTCGCTCTCTCTCTCTCTCTCTCACTCTCTCGCTCTCTCTCTCTCCCTTTTATTTTTTTTGCTTTCACTCCTGACAGCCAATGCGCCAGACTACGAGTGCCGACATTTATGATCGTCTACATACGTTAAAGCTGACAGATGATTTCCGTGTATCTTCTCTATTTCCCTCCTTCATTTCAACCCTTTTTTCTTCTGAGCTCGCCTGGTCTCCTCACGTGAGATTAGAAGAGGCAGGGATTAAGCGGGAGGTGGAAGAGGTGGTGTGTGGAGATGATGGGTGTTTTTTTTTTGTTTTTGTTTTTTTAACGAACACTCAGCAGCTTAGTAAAATCTGAATTCATTAAATTAATTACACTCATGCCTGGTGACAGAAACACAGCAGAGTTGAGAGATGAATAAAGCACCTAGGCAGGTGTCAGAAAGTCAACGTCTGCGGGGTCACTTGGGGAAAGAAAATCCGATTTCTGACCTTTTGCACTAAGTGTCGGAATAAAATTCTCAAATCTCAACAGACAAAAACGTGGTTTTTCACTCTTTGCCCACCCATGTTCACCTAGAAGTCTTTAAGCTCCACCCACTCATCACAATCATGTCATGTCATATATCCCTGAAAAGCTCGCTTCCTGATATATAGGTCAGTTTATGTGTTTTTATAATTTACACTCCAGTGTTAAAGGCTAAAGAGCAAACATTAAAAATCCTAACAGTCAAATAATTCTTAAAATTATTTACTTTAAAATCTACATTATAGTGTATTCAGAACCAAATATGTCTGTCTATGACCTAAAATTTTACTTGGTCATGTTCATCCCTGTTCCCAATTATATAATTATGTACTTATTTATTTATTAGGGGCTGGTGGTGTACGGGTTAGGATGAAGGGCTCATGATCAAGAGGTCGTCGGTTCGAATCTCCATCAGACTCCCACCATGCTAAGACCCCTGGGCAAGGTCTTAACCACAAGTGTGCCTTTGTCCACCCAGCAGTATAAATGGGTTCCAGTAAAAATACTGGGAAAGTAACCTGTGATGAACTAGCGTCCCATCCAGGCAGAGTTGAGCTTCTATTCACTTCACACTACAGAAACTGTAACAAGCTCCAGCTCTGATGTGCCATTAGGCTCGGGTGTAAAAAGCCCTACACATTTACATTACTTTTATTTACTTTTTATTTATTTATTTATTTATTATTTATTTGTTTGTTTATTTATTTATTTTTGTAAGTAAGATTCCCTACAAAACTGGAGGGAAAAAACAGAATTTTTTTTGACAACGAATGTTTTAGAAATGATTTTTTCAACAATTTGATCTGGGAAATTTTTTCTCATTCAGAGCATCTTAACCAAGAAAATAATAATTTAACTCTGAAATGAAATCCAAAACTGTTTTCTTTTGCTTAAAGTATGCAAATGTTTTCATATAATTAAATACTGCCACCTCATTTGCATAAATAAACACTTCCAATAAAAGTATATTAGCCGTCTGCTTGCTACGTTTGAGCTATTTCTTTTCTCTTTTTTTAATGACCCTATTAACCTATTAACAGCGAGGCTTAAATTGATTGAATTTTGTGTGTGTGTGTGGGAAGGAGGGAGTGGTTAAGGTGATGCCTTTTAACTGACTTTATGGACGTGTTAGGGGTCATTGGTTTGTATTGGAGGTCGTAGTCAGCAGCTTGGTGTTTTAAAAAAAAGGCCTTTTAACAAATGAAACAGATTAGATGTGAAATTAGCAGAGAGGATTTAGAGTGTGAGTCTGGTCAGAAAAGGGAGAAAGACAGGAAGCGGTCAGAAGGAGGGATTATCCATACATGCATGCATGCACGCATACACTCACACACACTCACACACACACACACACACACACACAAACACACACACACATTAGTTACGCTATGAGATGGTCTCCTTCACCTGCAGGTCTCTACCTGCATCATGAATTTAGGCAAAAAAAATAAAATAAACATTACCCAAAAAAAGTGTACTCGTGCATAATATATGGCTTCATGTTCTCTTTGTAAGTCATAACTGAAAAGTCATATTTAAGATATTTTGATGAAGTCCATTAACTTGCCAGCTGTACAATGTCCAATTTGATACATATCATATTTCTAAATTGAGCACTTGAACAAACACGGTACAAGAGCCAATAAATACAAGTTTTTAAAAAATATATAAAAACTGATTATCCATTTTCCAGCAACTTGAGAACTGTAAACATGAACCAGCGTGCTTTCTGTATATTGCTGAAGCTGGACTTTAACAAGTCACATTCATTTAAGCAAATTATTTAGCCAAAGGAAGCTTATTAGACACAAGACACAAGTGGAGGCATGAAGCACCACTAAAGAACAAAACTATTTCAGATCTGATCTCTAGCACTGTGTAAGCTAATTCCTAATGGCTAGGAATTAAAAGCTAACTCCTGTCATCATTCAGTCATGCTAGCTACTTATCTAGATGTTTGTATGCAAAGTTAAATATCTCTGGTTTAGAACCAAATCACAGACTACTATATGCAGTTTTGTACAGTATTTATAAATACGGCATTAAAATTGTTCGTGTAAACGTGTATGTGTGGGGAGGCATGGTGGTGTAGTTGTTAATGTGTTCGCCTCACAGCAAGACGGCCCTGGGTTCATGTCCCAGGCTCATTTCTGAGTGGAGTTTGCATGCATGTCCTGTGCTTATGTGGGTTTCCTCCAAATACTCTGGTTTTCCTCCCAAAGTCATCAAGGACATGAACATTAGGCTAATGGGCTGTCACAAATTGCCCATAGGTTTGAGTGTGAGTGTGAATGGTTGTGTTAGTGTTGACCTGTGATGGACTGGCAAGCTGTTCAGGGTATACCCCGCATTCACCCTTAATCCCCATGACCCTAGTTGCATTAAGCGGTTCAACAAATAAATGAATGAAATAAATGAAACTCATATTTGAGCTAATTCTGAATTTTTAATAATCTTCATTAATTGACATTCACTGATATTAAGTGGGTTTTTTTAGCCATTAATATCAGCCATTTTTGCTGAATCACATGCTAAAGTGTCAAATTAACCAATAGTGTTGTTTGTTTTGCTGCCATACAATGACGCCATCATCTTTCAATTTAAATCAGACATCTCCATCTATCTATCTGGTGTACAGATGAATAGATTTTTGGAACAGACCATTTAAGAGTGTTGGAACAGCATTTAAATGTATATACTGTATACAGCCCTGGAGTCTCTCCTCTTCATATTCTTGGTTCATCTCTCTTGCTCTGATGTAACAAAGCTGCTCTCTGTTGTCCAAACAGACCCTGCAACATGGGGGCTCAGGATAAAAACCTGAAGCATCTAGCAATAAAAACAAGGGGTTATTTTTTCATTTCGTTTCAAAATAACATGCATTTTGCATTTAAGTTCCTGGGTAGACTCTTTGCTCTGAAATTGTCCTATGCTGGAGCTAGCTGTCGGAGCAAGCTCTTCCTGAAATCAACCACCTCTCTTTGATTGCTTTGTGGATTCCTCTGTGCTGTCACAGGAAAGCAGATCTTGCCTCAGAGTAAAAAAAAAAATGAGGTTCTCAGTCGAGGCTGGGCAACCTTATTTACCCAGCAGTCAGCTGAAAGTGTAGCCGGAGATATAAAAGAGAGCGGGAGCACGAGTGAGATACGGGTTTATATACAGGACAGAATAAAGAAAAGAGTCCAGTCATCCTATAAATCTGCAGACTTCTCATTCAGTCTCCAGGTGGTATTATTACCACTGAAGCACTCTTCATTACTATCAAACAGAGAACAGGAAAACTGGTCTGGAGAAAACACGGCACAGAATAAGAGCCAGCTCCCCCAGCAGGCCTCGATGTTTGTCATCTTATTGGCGCCTGTCCTTCTGAATTGATCCCAAGGACTTAAGGGAGGGGAGAGTGTCAAAGTGTGTGTGGCTTGGGTAAGTGTGTGTATGGGACGAGCCTAGGTCCGTGCATTCTGGCCCTGGTTTGTGTGTTTATACTGTGGAGACAGAGCGAGCCGTGAGGGCTGTGGCCTGGAAGAGCAGATCCAGACCAGATGAGGGTTGAAGCAAAGAACCAGAAACTCGAGGGTGGGGAAGAGGGGCACCACTGCTCCAAACGGACCTTATAAGGCTCTGATTGCACGCAAGCAACGTCTGGGACGAGGGACAGCTGAGACTGCTGGACCGTGAACTTCATGTATATGCACTTTATCCAAAAAAAAAAATTGTGAGGTGTTTCCCATCATCATCAGAGTGTGAAAGGCCCTCGTTTAACAAGCACCTGTAAAATGAAATCAGGCATACAAAACGCTACTAACAGCGCCAGCAAGTGTCCGGGCCAGAAACATAATTCCAAATTCCAATTACAAGATTACTTTATCTCCTTTGCATGCTGGTGCTAAAGACATATATTAAAACCCAAACAAAAAGCCTGTAAGCTTATGAATAAAAAAAACAGATCCAGGAAGCCAGACAAAACTCTGTGGGGGGGTGAAGCTGTAATTAGCAAACAACAAAACATCGAGGATTTCTGCACAGACATATTGTCGGAAATAAAGGCACAGGGGTCAGGCCTACCTGATGGAATCATCTCGGCCTGGTTACTCTTTTCTTAGAGACAATAATAACTGCAATCGCAGCTCACAGTCTCTTATAAACAAAGCCCTCTATTTGTCAGGATAAAGAAAACATTTCTTCGCGCAGTGATTATGACAGAAGGCTTAAGCTAACCTTCAGTGGCATCCATGTTAACGTGACAGGGAGCGATGATCAAACAATGCTCACAAAAAAAAAAAAAAGATCTCTGCACAGTATATGACTTTGGCCGTTTTCTCTTCGGCAATCAAACCGATGGAATGATTTCAAAAAGCGATAAAAAGAAGATTACAAGAGCATGCCACTCGCTCTACTTCTGTTTAATTCTCAGGCAAGGGGGGGTATGGGCTGGGGGAAGAAAAGGGAAGCTTGAACACAAAAAAAAGAAAAAAAGGAAAAAAATGAAGCAGAAAGCAGCACTGGAAAAAGCATGTCAGAAGCTGTAAACGGAGGAGAGGGTGGTGGTGGTAGTGGGGGGTATGGCATTCACACAGTACGCCTGTCTCCAGTCTAACTAAAACCAGGCTCTCTTCTATAACCAGTCCAATCTGTTTTCATTTGCAAGAAACAGAGCTCTTCTACCAGTACCCCTCCTTGTCCTCCTCCTCCTCCTCTTCTTCATTCTCCTCCTTCTTGTTCTCCACTCCAAACCCCTGCATTCAAGAGCCTAAAATTGCACTTCACTCACTTTGTCTGCTACAGAAAGTCTGCACAGCACCACGACTTTTACACTTAGTGTCACCGATTACGGAAAGCTTCAGAATAAAATATGTACAAATGACAGAATAATATGCATTCTACTAGACCATGGTCAAGTACTAAGTGTAGTGATGCAGCCAAAAGTTCAATGTCCCCTACATCCTGTTGCTTCCAACAAATTATGAAATGTTAACTTCAGCGTAGCATTAGCAAATTAAAGGGTTTAAATAGAGAGTGCATTACTCACAATGCCTCACAAAGCATTGGGAAGCAAGAAGATGCAAAAGAACTGGTAAAACATCACTGTCAAGAGACAGAAGCGTTTCTTGGCATTGCCTCACTGCAGAACGGACTTCACAAAATTGCATAAGCTATTCATCTCTTTCGAGTGGGTTCACATCAGCGAGTGGTTGCAGAGATGCACCAGGGAGTTAAAAAGGCCTCTCTCCGTCTGATAGCCCTGCCGCTAAGCCACGGCAGTCTGCTCGAGCTTGGCAGAGTACATTGAGCATCCGAGAAGAACATGACACACAAAGGACATTGTTAAAAATGATTCACTTCGTTTTAAAAATGCATCCACCGGAAATTAAACAGTGATACAGACGGGTGCAGACCACTCCCCACCCTCTATCTTAAGGGTATACTTGCATAAGTGCTGTCCATCACCCCCACAAGGTCGGTTATTACTCCAAGCCAAGGCCCGTTCAAGTTTATGCTTCAGATGAGTTTCTCTTAGTACAGAAACCAAGCAGACGGGAGGTCCTGGATGGAAGGAAAGAGGGAGCAATGAGGGTCTGGGTGAGTGAATTAATTACACGTGCATTTTTGGATGGAGTATACCATAATGAGCCCCAGCTGCGCCAGGCATCCAACTCCCTTTAAATGTAACTATAAAAAGCTGGGCATTCAACATCCCCTTCACAAAGAGAAGTGGGCACCATAAAAGGTCCCTGTGATGTGTGCTCAGAAACATGGCATAGGAGACATGCCAGCAAAGAGAGTAAGGGTTTTTTTTTTTTTAGGCAGGAAGAGGTTGTACCATGACTTTCCACCATTGCTACACTCAAAAGATCCACTGTGAGCAACTTCTTGCAGAACTCAAGGCACCAAGTTAAAAGGTTCTGAGGGAACCAAGCTTACAAAACCTGGCATAACTAACATTAGGTTACCAACCCTGCCTCTGGAGAACTGTTTTGTGCTTTCCCCTTCTCTAACAGGGCCAGTACAACACAGGAAGGGTTGCTAATTAGCTGAGCGGGTTAATCAGATGTCTCGGGAGCAGGAAAACCTCTAAAATGTGCAGGACAGGGGGTAGTCTGGGAATCTGCGGCATAGCCTATGGAGTCCATCGCCTCTCAGTATGGTGTAAGCCATGAAGGATTAGCTTAAGTAAGGGTAATTACATCATAACTTTGGGCATTCAGTCTTTTCTCAAAGATGTAGCAATACATCCAATAAAGATGCTGGTATTCCCAAAGCTTCTGTCTTCCCTTTGGCTTTGTGGCTTTATATTGTACTTATAGGACTTGTTAAATAGCTAAATCTTCATTCTTTTTTATTCGCTAGCTCTGGTTTGACATCCCTGTACATCTCAGTGGTGTAAAAAAAAAAAAGTATTCTCACAACCTTTACCACCAATACCATGTCTATTTGGACTTACCAGGACTTGCTCAAAGGTACTCAACAAAATCCCATCCACTGAGTTCAGGATTTCGAATCACAGTAAGCCCACCAAGTTAGCATCTTAACACTGAAGAGCAGTATATGAGTATTCCATTTCCATTATGATATTAGGATATTATAGAGTGAGAGAAAACCCAGTGCAGAAAATAATATCCCTGCTCAACCACTAACTCTTGATTTCACTGACAGGCATCATATACATTTCACACCTCTGGTGCTAACAAGGTTGATTGGTATCACTATCATCTGATGACGTACAGTAGCTCGCACTGCTCCACTCCATTGCTGTGCCACTGATTAGCTTTAATGATGCTCATTTGGCCCTGGGAATCTTACCTGATTTCTGGGCTCAGGAGAAGGATGCCGTGTTCAGATAACTGGCTGAATTAGAAAGAGACAAAATAGAGGGAGAGACAGAGAGGCTGAGAGATGGCGCTGAAGCTCCAATTAGACTCGGTTGATGCATTGGCCTCCATTTCTCATGTTAGCACTCAGTTTTAGATTAGGCAGATGGCCAAAAGTGTGCCAGCGGCAAAAGTCCAAATGGTGTCCTTTTTAAAAAATTGGGCACCATGGACTGAAGTTTGGAGCGCAAGACCTGGCCAAAACCCTGCAGACTTTTGTGACAGAGAGAGAAAATCCCACATTAGAAAGCTGCAAATGATGGAAAAACAAATACAATGGATTAAGAGCACACACGCAGCATAATCCAGTGCTCTCTCTTCTAATAGCTTTGTGGCTTAAATTGAAAATGAATGAAAGGTTAGACAGAAAGCAGGGGGAAAAGTGGTGCCAGCAACATTAATATCTTAGACCCTCAGTCAGTCAGTCAGTCAGTCAGTCCTGTCTGTTCAGTGAGCATCAGCCAATTTTGTTGGATTAAGCCACATGTTACTATGGTGGCTTTGAGAGAGCCAAAGTGATGTATTATCCTAGTTTCTGATCAGAGGGATGTCTGTGGAGGCACAGTGACTCCTTTTGGCTGAAATCCAGCATTGTTTAGAGCTCAAAAGCCCCTTAGCTATCAAACGAATTAGCTTGCCAGAGGTCCTTCCAACAGGTTGCTACAATACAAAGGATTTTTTTTTTCTGTTGTTGCGATGTCCAACTCAGGGTCACAGGGAGGCTGGAGCCTATCTTAACCAACCCCAGTCAAAGGTGAAGTACACGCTGAACAACTTGCCAGCCCATTACAGGGCCGACACACACACACAACCATTCATACTCACACTCACATCTAGGGGCTATTTGCAACAGTCAACTAATGTAATGTGCATGTCTTTGTGGGAGACAATCGGAATACCCAGAGGAAACCCACGCAAGCACAACTCCACACAAAAACGCCCTCACCAAGCCCCAGACTCGAACCCAAGACCTTGCTGCGAGGTGAACATGCTAAGCACTGCACCACGCTGCCACCCTTGATTTCTAATGTCATGGCAGAAATCTAATTTGATTGATTTTTAGACACTAAAATCCTCAAGTTTGTTCCGCACAGCCTCATTGCACAGATCAATAGCCCCAGTGAACTACACTGATTGTGTTTGTTCGGGGTGAATAATTCGGCACGTTCTGGCAATGTTTTTGAGTAAGCGCACTAAAGACCCAAATCCATGAGGAGAAACTCAATCTGCTTTTACTGCTTTTCTGCAATTTGCTTCACTACCACCCAGACTGCTCTGCATACCCAGTAAATAGAAAAAAAAAACATCTCTGCAGTCACTGACATGTTGCCCCATGATGGGAGGAACATTAAACGCTGCATGTACGGAACCTAAACAACGCCTCGGAGATATGGCAAGATGGGGAAATAGCTTGGAAACAATCTCAGTCTCTCAGCGATAAATAAAGAAGACTAGAGACGTAGGGCAAGGACTCGCTTTGGTTAAACCTAAGAAATCTCAAGGAATGATCAAGCCGTGCCAGCTAGTGATCCTGCCCCTTAGCATGAGCTTTGATACAACGTCTTCTCCCATCTCTATAGGCATGAGCAATTATCACTGGAGAAGCATGATTACAGGGCTGCTATATACACACATAAGGCCTGAAGTTTTCTGTGTTTCCAAAATAAAGTGACAGACCCAGAGAAAGAGAGAGAGAGGGGGAGAGAGAGAGAGAGAGAGAGAGAGAGAGAGAGAGATGAGGGAGGCAGTGACCACAGAGGACAGATATCAATGTTTCCGGCAGAGTCTGGGGTTTGTGCAGAAGCCGTTAGCATGTGAAATTGGGAAGCCTTAAGCCCCCCTAAACAAGAGGATCAACCCATATTTCGTCAGGCTGCGTTGCCCTCCAGCACCCTCCGAAAATCTATGCGCTCTCTCGTCACAATTTCCACCTTCCTCAATGACAAACAAAACCTTCCGTTGCTTGTAATTGGGCATTAATTCTTCAAGCCACCTCTCCTGAATCACTCCAGCAGTGCATCCTAATCCTCAGAGCTAACATAGTGAAAAATTAGTTCGAGCTAATAGTGGCCATGCTTCCTACTTAACTGTCGGCAACACTCCTTTGCAAGAAAACGCTTTGGGCTTTAGAGGCTCCATTAGCCGGTTAAGGTTTAAATCTGGGAGCTGGACTAATTCCTTGAGCCAAGCTGTGTCAAAAGCCCAGGGGAGCCAGAAGAGCATGTTAGCGGTGAGAAGGAACCTGCACTAACCTGCTAATCCCATTCTGTCCACTGGTTTCTACTCGCACGTCATTGTCCGCACCCGTGAATCCGCTCTTGTCGAAAAGCCGCTTTAGGACGAAGGTGCTGGTGTTCAGGCCGCGCTGGAAAGAGCTTACAAGTCCTCCTCCAGCCTTTTCTCCCACGCTTTACAAATTCAAATCTCTACGCTTGCTCGAGTAGCTTGCTAAACAAACAGTGTCAGGGTGACAGAGCTACTGTATCAACATGCAAAGAGAGGAGCTGCGGCTCAGCCTTCAAACCAGTTATGCAAAAACGTCATTCTGGCAGAATGATGAAGAAAAACAAGGTATACAGTATACAGTCATGCAGGATATCTAAATTCCTCAACCTTAAGAGGATTTAATAGCAGCGAATTAGCCACCTTGGATAATTTTGTAAAAGTGCAACAGTGTTGATGAGTGTCTGCTTCACACTACGTGTCTGCTGACAGTAAAAAATAAAAAGGAGAAAAAAGTGTGGAGAAGAACATGATGAGCATGAGGGCAGAAGCCACCAGCGCACACAGAGAGCTTTGCTTGTGTTCACAATCCAAATCGGCGACAAGTTTATTCCCTGCCTTGCGGTGGAGAGAGACTAAAACGCCGTCATGCCGGTACCGCAGAGTGGCACTGTGGCCGTTTGATGTCTTCATGTGGGACGTGTTAATGCCTCGCTGCCTCTGAAAAGTCAGCAGTGTTTAATATGTTAGATTTACAGCAAGACGACTTGTTAGCACTTTGAACTTGTTCATTGGTGTGCAGTAAATCTGTAGGGAAAAAAGATATATGGAACCTTATTTTGGAGAAAATATGGTATGGTTAAACGATATAATGGCAAAAGACAAATAATTTGTCGATCCTATTTGAATTATTCCATGACATACTGGTATGATATCTACATGTGGTAGAGGTATGATATCTATGATATCTACATGTGACATAAAATAAAATTTTAATTCAAGTAATAAAGGGTTGCAGTTTGTATGTGTAATTCATGATACAATTCAAAAAGCATTCTGTCATTGTATGTATTTTTTCAAAATAAGAGGAGGAAGGGGAAGGACTTAGGCTCTCTATACCGCAGTGCTGCTGAATTCTGTATTCTGATTGGTTGATCAACAGTAGTGAAGCTGCCAATCATGTCCTTATGTTGATGCACTCATTGTAACGTTGAGTCTTAGTTATATAAATGAAATCAGGGTGTTCAGTAAGGAGATGTCTTTAAGTTTTGCAAGGAGTCAAAAGTCAAGTCCAGTGTCGTTTTTATAACAATAAGATGAGGAAAAGAGGCATGTGAGGAAATGACAGCTGTTGAAGGAAAATAATCATCTTCCAAGAGGTAACAGTTATGGTACATCCATCATATCAAGCCACTGTTGATTATTTTCCTTCTATTACAGCATATCTTAGTGTTTAATTTCTTAAATGTGACGTTTGATGAACACATAAATTTTTGGTATGAAAAAACAGCACTGTCTCCCCTTCAGTTAATTTGCTCAACAGATATAAATCATGGCTTTTTTTTTTTTTTTTATCGTGTTCCCTTTGAAAAATTAAACCCTGAATGTGGAGTGCATTATTCCAAAGGGCAACGCAGCTGAACCCTTTCTCTCACAGAAGACCAGAAAAGAAAGAAAAGACGAGGCGAAGGCCATGTGCTTGGCCTCCACTTGTTCCCCTTTCGAAAGATATGATGCGAATTTGGCAGAAAGATCAGAATACTATAAAGGTAGCATGTGTGTGGGTTTTTCTACGCAATTATCACAACATTGATGACACACGTGTCGGCGTTTAGGAAAAATAAAGGCTGAACAGAGTGCCAGAGCTGTCATGCACGCGCTCGATCGCTCATGTGCTGCACGTCTGCATAAAAAAAAAATTTAAAAGAAAGATGGCTTTGTTTTGGACGTGGCCCCAGACTCTTCACGCTGCTCTAAAGTTCTGGGATTAATTCGTAGATGAAATGAGGAGGCGACCACTGGATTTGGGAAAGTAAAGGAAAAGAAAGAAAAAAGGGAAAGACGAAGTGAGACACAACACACCAAACACTCATCTATTTAGCTTGTGTTAGGGTGGGCACATAATCAGATACACACACGTGCATGTACAAACTCTCTCTCTCTCTCTCTCTCTCTCTCATTTTCTCTCTCTCTCACTCTGTCTCTCTCTCTCTCTCTCTCTTACACACACACACACACACACACACACACAGATTGCCATGTGATGCTTTTGCCAAACCACAAGTGAGGGGCCAAAATTCCATAGACAAGCGCTTGAACTCAGCAGGGTCTCGACAAAAGAGGAGAAACAAAAAAAACGTCAGTGGAAAGCCAGCGTCACTTAAAGGTGTACAAAACTGACCCTGAATATAACGAATCCCCTCTCTATTTTATGTGTGTGTAGTGTTTAACATACAAATACAGTAGAAAGGGAAGGTTTGGTGTTTGTAAGGAGCGAAAGTTGAAAAAAGTGTCACAGAAGAAAAGCACGGAGAAGAACAAGGAAAAGAAGAAGGACGAGCCGTTCTGTAGAAAACTTCAGTTAGAATCCTGTCGTCCCATTTTCAAAATCAACAACGCACACTATTGATCTGTCTACCTTTCTGATATCGAGCGTGCATTTTTAGCATTTTTTTCCTGAGATTTTATTACGTGATTCTTTTTCAAATTTCACTCCTTCATTGCTTCACTGTTTTGCTTTGTTTTTTTTCACACACCAATTACAGAAAATGCTTTGAGCTCTAAGAAAGAAAGAGAAAATAAGAGAGAGAGGGAGGGGGAGAGAGAGAGAGAGAGCAGGCACAATAAAACGACTCGCACAAACATACAAAATGTGCCATCTTCTCTTTCTCTGAGCTCCATCCGACGCCATTGCATCTCCTCCCTGTACCCCTCCTCTGACGCTCCTCATAACCCCCCACCATCACCACTCTGCTCACACACAAACACACACACACACACACACACCACCTCCACAACCAGCAGCGCCACCGCCACCAATCACAGCCCTGACGCCAGGACATCAATTCTCGCAAGTCTCCGAAAATTACCATGCATGAATGCAAAAAAGCCTGATCAGGAGTAATTAACATGGCTTCATATGCAAATTTTATTAATGCAGAACTACAAAGTCATTATGCAAATGCAACTTTCGTCAAGCCTCTTGACAAATATTCAGAGCTCCAGCCAGAGAACAGGTTTCTCTCTCTCGTTCTCTCTCACTTGCTCTCTCTCTCTCTCTCATTTTCTCTACAACGATGAAGCCGTACAACACAGATGCGAAAGTTATTTTAAAACTTGAGCCTTTCTTTTTTGTGCATTTCATTTTTCTTCTGGAACCTTAAATCGGAGCGTTACGCCGATGACGGCCAGGCATCAGCAATTAAAAAGCTGGCTCTTGGTAATGACTGTTTGGCTTTGGAGCGAGGTAATGAACCTGTAATTCTGGAGGAAAGTGGAAAGAGAGAGAGAAGGGAGAGAAAGGGGGGGGCTTGAAGATATGAATATGCATGAGGCTCCCTGCCTTTGATGATTAAAGAAAATTTTAATATTTAAATGAGCGCATGGAAAGTGATTAACCGAGGCAAGCGATGAGGCAAAAATCTGAAGGGGGTGGATTTGAAGATGCTAAGAAATACATGGAGGCAGCCTTCGCTTTTTACGCTCCATTAGCGGCTAAAAGTATTTTGCACATGTGTCTCTCTCACACACTCTCTCTCTCTCTCTCTCTCTCTCTCTCTCTCTCTTTCTCTCGGCTGCTGGACAGAGCTCAGGAGGGAGGCGTGTAAAGTAGCCTGGAGTAAAAGAAAAAAAAACAGTGGCATGTTGCTGGATTTCATAGCTTAAGCACGCAGGAGGGAGAAATGAAAACATGTTGCACTGAAGGTAACTTCCGCAGGCCATCGGATCTCAGCAGGACAACACCGCAGAGCAGGAGAGAGAGAGAGAGGAAGAGAGAGAGAGAGGAGAGAGAGAGAGAGAGAGAGTGAGAGAGAGGAGCCGAGCCTGGGCACTGATTAGTGAGAATGAAAGATGCTTAAGACCGCCACTGTGCTGTGTCTGCAGTAATACCTATCTGTTTTCTATATTACACACACATACACACAAACACATACACACACACGTCATAATAATAGTAAGCTAAGGACGTACACTGAATGATAAAATCAATTCTTTTTTACTGTTCTGTAAGTAGTTAAGCTAATACTAAGTTACATTTAAGGATATCCATTATCAAGGATTCATGCTATCTATATAGCTTTAGTCACCAGGTATAATAATGAATCTATTATTGTTTATTTATTCACACGGTCAGGGTCTTTACTCCAGTGATTCTTCTATTTCTTCTTAGCAGAGGACGCAAGTCTGCTGAAAAGCGTTTAGCTGGTTAATCCACTACGCTACATTACATTGCTACCTCGACTGCCACTCTGGACATTTTCATAACTTTATCTCTTTGTACATGAAAAATTATTAATCATATCAGGCGTACAGTACCACCACACTGATGATCACAGCTAACCTGAAGATGTAACTATGTTTGGCTTAACACTACATGACGTCACGTTAGATAGCTCAATGTTTTATACACTTTTTCCTCAGAGCCACTCTTTCTTTCACTTTATAACAATAAGTACTGCGTTAATGTGATAAATCATGACAACATAACATTTTTTATTAAGATGTCATTATTTTTATTAATGTTCCTTTAATATTTACCACTGATTGTTTTTATCATTAATTAATTGTATCATAACATGAAACTAAATAAACATGTTCCTAGATATTGTGGTTACTAAAGGAATTAGTAAAAGTCTCTTTGGGCATCCTTGAAAAAATATATTTAAAAAGTAAGAAAAAGAATGTGAGAGAGAGAGAGAGAGAGAGAGAGAGAGAGAGAGAGAGAGGAAAGCAGATAACTAGACAAAAGTAGGCAATTACCACTTCAAAACGCCTGCTTGGTCTCAGCTCTCCTGGCTTTATTGAAACAACAAAAAAACAAGAAGACCAGCAGGAATAATGGCTCTAAAAGAGCACGTTAAATCAAACGCATATACACCTCGCCACACAATCTGCAGCCATTGATTCCAGCACGGCTTCTGCACCCGAGCTGTTTCCCCCTCCAAGCCTTTGTGAATTTTAATTGAGGAAAAAAAGACATGTGTGTCATATTACGGAAACATGTTTTCAATATCTCTCTCTCTCTCTCTCCGTGTTGCATCATTATTTATTGAAGAGCTCTCTCGGTGATCGTGTCGAGCTCCGAGACAGAGCGAGAGGTACAAAGGCAGGCAGAGACGTCCCCTTGATTGAGACGTCCATCGGATTCTCTAGCAAAGCCAGAGGGCTTCAATATCTGAGTGTGTGTATGTGTATGTGTATGGATGAGCGTTCCTTTTAACTACATCCAAGTCTGCTTTATAGCAGCATTAAAATGTCATAATCATGCATTTCCTAGCCGGTGTATACACCCTGCGCAGCATGGTACGCTTTCAAATATTAATTACGGAGATGACGAATGATGTAACTGAATATCTAGGCAATATAGAATATAGATGAAATAGCAGCATAGCAATAATATAGCTGGCCGGAAAGTGAAGTAGAAAAGTAAATGTGAAGCAAGCCAACATTTTCAGAGGTTAGAAATAAAGTTCATGCTAATTAACCTAAGTTAACTTGGGTTTAATTAGCCTGAGCTAACTACCTGAGAGTTGTCCATCACCTAATATCACCTCTAACTACTTCCTATGTCTGAAAAAGCAAAAACCTCACCTTCTATGGAGTAAATTAGCAAACACTATTTTTTACTGATCCTGAATCTAAGTCCTGAATCTTTTTTTTGTTTGTTTGTTTATTTGTTTTTAACATTGGGCAATCCATATGGATCCTAAGAACATCACTGAAATCTAGCTGCTGATATGTACATTGTACTTGTTATGCTAACTATTAAGTGCAGAGTGCAGTGCTAGCTAGCATATGATTAAAGAAAGAAAGATTAGCATGCTGATGTTAGTTAGCTTTAGCTGGTGCTTTTCTCTCTCTCTCTCTCTCTCTCTCTCTCTCTCTCTCTCTCTCTCTCTCTCTCTCTCTCTCTTGGTTACTGCAATTTCACTCATCCAGTTGAGTTTTTAAAGAGACCAAATAATCCAGATTTTTTGTTGTTGTTTACAAATCAAAATCACAGATTAAACCTAATATCACCGGAATCTGGATGCTGCTACGTACACTGTATTTATCATGCTAATATTACCATTCATCAAGTGTAGAGTACAGCTAGCATTTGAGAGATTAGCAATCAACCTGGGGTTTGTTTTCCGTAGCAGGCTTTTTTCCTCTCTTTTTTAGTTTACTGTAATTTTATTCATACTGCTGATTTTTTTCAGAGTCTGAAACATCCAAAAATATTTGTACATACACTGTACATGTATTTATCATGCTAACTGTGAGCATTTAGCAATTGTGGAGTGTTACTAGCTATCATGTGAGAGATTAGATGTCTTTGGTGGAACAGTATGATGAGCAAATGTATGGTGAATAATTAAAATTTGTGCATTTTTGAAGGTGGGGAAATTTTTCTGTTTTGTTTTGTTTTGTGTATCTTTTTTTTTTTTGAGTGCATACTTTCACGTTTAAGACTTGAAACTCCTTTTAAACTGAGTTTGACATTAACCTGAGGATTTATAACCTATAGACTTGCATTAAAAGTTGCCATCGATAGATGTAGAAACGGTTTGAAACAAAACAGGAAGTCCAGAATGTTCCGCACAGTCTCGGTTTCACAAAACTCAGTGCATATCTTGCAAAGCTTTTTACCAAGCACACGCTTCAAATACGTAATCAAACCCAAAATGACTGACCAGAAACCTACATTATTTTCTTGAAAGAGAGAGAGAGACAGAGAACATATCTTTCTGACTCAGCGGTCTTATTATTTGCTCCAAGGGTTTATTAGAGCTAATTAATGATATTAAAGGCTGTGGGACGCAGCCGAGGCTTCTGCTCAACCTGTAAAGCGGAAAAAAGGCCTTTCACTATGAGATAGTGAATATCACATGAAATATTTCTCCGGAGGGGAAAAAAGGGAGAACGTGTGAAAGTGAGAAACTGCAGGAGTGACAGGAAAAGGGTTTCGTCTCGCAAAAACTACAGCACGGCTCTGGTCAGCACATGACACTTTACTACTCATATATTGATTTCATTGCTAAAGGGATTTTTTTAACTGTATTTTCAGTAAAAAGAAACTTTCTAGCATAAATTCTGACTCTGAACTGAACAGGAAAAGATCTGAGATTTAATTACAAAACTAAATTATGTAAAACACAGTTTTGATCATTTAAAGCCATAAAATCTAACAAAATGTATTCATTACAGCTCATTAAAGATAATGTAGACCATTTGCATCACAATATTTAGACTTGCTGAAAGAAATACATTTTTGTAAATAATTATTTGCCATTTCTGTAGTCTTTAATATAAAAAGACTAAAATAATTTGATATTTCCTTTTGTATTTGAATATTGATTAAAATATGGATAGAGAAAAATGATTACAGTATTTAAAGCTACACTTAGCAATAAGTTTGAACTAGCAATATTCAAGCGCTAAATCATAAAATAAATAAATAAATATCCATATAGCTTCTCTGATTCATTCCTCCCCAAAAGCTACGCCTTTAAAACACCTGGTGGACGTTTATGAATAAGACATGTTTGACAGCTTGGTGTTTCACATCATGTGTTATTTCCCTGCTGTTAGATGACATGGGGTAAAGAGTTTTAGCTCTGCCCAGGTATTTATTAGCATTTTAATATGAGGAGAATTTCATTATAATTTTGCTGTCAAAAAAAAATCACTGCACCTTTAATGTCCAATCAGGTGAGTAATGCCACACATGGATGCATTACCTGTACCACGCTTTTTTGTCATTATTTATAAGTGTTATGCCATGACATTTATCATATCTGTTGTCCAGCCAAACGTTTGGTCTGAAACATCCAGATTTTTGTTGTTACAGTTTTTAATAGTTACTCACTGAGGTGTCAAGCTGAAATAGAATTAGTGCTGAGTATCACAAACTGACGCCTACTACCATAAAATCTGCATCCAACAGCAACATGATACCACTTTACTCTCACTTCTACATCAATATCAACACTTCACCACAACTCATAATGCATTTTCTTCACTTTACATTTTTTTTTAGACATGAGAATTCAGAATCAAGTCCAAAAAGTGTCTGACGTATACTTGTTATTATATTAAAGTTGCAATATGTCATTTTTATATCCCTATGAATAAAAACATGGATATGCTTTCCAGCTTTTCCCACTTCCGACTTCACCTTTGCGAGCTGCCTTTGAGGGAAAAAGGTCCAAGTGTGCTGTTGGGTTAATTTTCAGGTCCAGAAATATGTCAAAAAGAAGCTTGAAATATCTTTTACAATAATATTTATTGCACATCTATTGCTTCATGTGCTTGAGGTGTATTCGAAATGATTTATACACCAAAAAAAAAATTACTAATTGCACCTTAAATTGTTCAATAAGATTATAATTTATTTATTCACTGTTTTTTTAACCTCACACTGGCATTGGAGTTAAAAGTAGAAGCAATGGTTTCTTAAACATCAGTATAAAGGGATGATAGGAATAAAGTAAATTTCAAACTTCCAGTTAAAGAAGATATATGTGCCTTCTGCCACACACACACACACACACACACACACACACACACACACACACACACACACACACACAACCCTTCATCTCATCCCCAGCAGCAACTCTTGTAGCCTCTGGCTATGCAAAATATCATATTTTATTTAATTAGCGCTATTACTTATGATTACATTCTGCAGCTCCATGTCTATATGTCGTGATTGTGGAAGCCAGGAAGTGTGAATCTTGCTGATATCCAGACAAATGGTTAGTATAGCTATCCTGCCGTTGATTAGTTTCCTAAAGCAGTGCATCCTGCCTGTTTTTTTGGTCACACCTTTCTTATTTAGCACAGATACTGGAGAGACTACTTTTATAAATTTTTTCTAAAGAAACAACTCTGGAGAAAAAAACCTTCACCAGTTCAGAATGTACCACATAGGCATTAGGATGTGTTTAAAAAACATCTCTTGACCAGATCTGAGATTTGAAGATCTAGTACACATGATGCATAGGATAAACATATACTAGGTTTACTAAAACACTGAAATATGGTACTGCTCTTCCTGTCCAGAGTAGTCCTTCCTGTGTGTGTATGTGTGTGTGTTGTATAGGTATTCATCACATTGTAGGCGATGACCTAAATCTGTTTAAGCAGACATGTTTTAAGGTTGGGATAAGAGTTATGGTTAAGGTTAGGGTTAAGGTTACGGTTACAGTTAGGGTAAGGGTTAGGGATAGGGTTAAGGCTAGGGTAAGGATAATTCTCCATTAAAATAAACGCAAGTCTATGTATTGTCCCCTGACGTTATGACACCAAGACTGTGTCTGTGTGTGTGTGTGTGTGTGTGTGTGTGTGCGTGTGCGTGTGCGTGCGCAGATGTTGTGATGTGATGCAGGTCGACGTGTGCGAATGAATCGATGGCGTTTAAGACCTGTCACAACAGTAGTCATGTGTTGGAGGCCAGACAGAGGGACAAAAAGATCAAACTGCAGCAGTGGGAATGATGATAATGTTGTTCTGCTCAGAATTAGCTTTTTTTGATTCTGAGACACACACACACACACACACACACACACACACACACACACACACACACACATACTTGTCTTCCTTGGATTCTCTCTCTCTCACTCTCTCTCTCATTTTTCCATTTGAAGCTGACAGATGGATATATTAAAGAAAAAAAAGCAAATTCATGAAAAATGATCTGCGCTTAGAGAGTACGAGCACCGCTGCTATGTTTTTTTCTCTTCGAAACGGAGCCCGAGTGTTTTTCTGCGTGTCATTTTCTATTTCACGTGGAGAACAAATGGGAAGCGGAAAAGGTTTAGCATAAAAGAATACTTTAACCTGCTGGGAGGCAATTATGAACACAAGGCAGCGTGCACATGTTTAGCTGCACGCCCAGCTGACATTCAAGCTTCTTAATCATTTTCCGAGGACATTTCATCTCTGCCTTTCTTCTCAGCCGGCTCGAGAAATTCTCGCTCCTTCTCTTCCGACGCAGAGCTAATGAAAGGGCGAAAATTTACTCGTAGTCACTGCAATATGATTTACGGAGGCAAATGTTCATCTTTCATTCCAATAACCCATTATTCAAATGGTGAAGTTTAAACAAGATTAAAAATTATCCCTCATCTCTTCCCTTCTTTTCCCTTCCCCCCTCCTTCCTTCCCCCTTTCCTTTTCTTTCTCCTCCCTTCTTCTTCAATTCGAAGCTTATTAAGAAACCGGTTTAAAATAGAATTTAGTTTATTACGAGTAATTTAAAAGTCATTTTCAAAAATCGAGAAAGATTGAATGACTTGAGAATGATAGGTGGATATTGTATTAAATGTATATTCATATTTCCAGGCACACACACACACACACACACACACACACACACACACACACACAAAGAAATGCATACTGATGTGGTTTCAGATTTGTATTTTATATTTACAATTTATTTAATTGTTTTTCCCCCATAATTCCTTTAATTCTCATGTGATTTACTCCCATGTGATTTTTTTCCAGATCATTCAATTTTATCCATATGAACCTTTTTTCCCACCTGTGGTTTGTTTTCTCATGATTCAGATGTGTATTTACTCACACCATTTCACACGTGATTCTTTTACACACAAATAATTTTTCACGTGATTCTTTCCACACGAATCATATTTTACATATGATTTTTTAACATGATTCATTTTTCACATGTGATTCTTTCCACATGATTCATTTTTTACATGTGATTCTTTCCACATGATTCATTTTTCACGTGATTCTTTTCACATGATTCATTTCTCACACGTGATTCTTTTACACATGATTCATTTTTTACATATGATTCTTTTTAACATGATTCATTTTTCACATGTGATTCTTTCCACATAGTTAATTTTTCATGTGATTCTTTCCACATGATTCAGTTTTTAAACTGTAACTCCTTTTTCTCATGACTCTTTCATTTCCATACAGGTGTTTTTTTCATGCTGTCCTTCACGTTGTACATAAATTTTGTGATTTGTTTTTCTCATGATTCATTTTTTTCTCAACATGATTTTTTGTGATTTGTTTATTTTTTCATGTTATATGAAAATATGTTCATATTTCCACATGATGTATCCTTTCTCACACCATTTCACGTGATTCTTATTTTTCTTGCGATTGTTTTTTTCATGCTGTCCTTCACATTATATGCAATTTTGGGTAATTTATTTTTCACTTGATTCATTTTTTTATATGAATCATTTTCACCTGTGATTCTTTTTTTGTGTGTGTGATTCCTTTATTTCCAATCCATCTGTTATTTGTTTCGCATGATTCATACATTTTCACACGACTCATATTTTACATGATTTTTTTTTTTATGTGAATTTTTCACGTGACTTTTTTTTTTTGGCAACTGATTCTTTTGCACAAGATACATTTTTTAGATATGATTATCCTACATGATTTCTTCCCTTTCACCTTGCTCCGATGATGACACTGGAGCATTCGTGCTCATTGCTCATATGTGATTTTAGATAAATTCATTTGAATAACAGATATTTAGAATATGAAAAGATAGATTTGTTACCAAATTTTACGTAAATGAGAAGAAACTTAAAGAAATAGTCACGTGAACTTGAGATGTGAATAATCATGTGACTAACACATGTAATGTATGTGAATTTTGCAAGTACAGCTCACACTTTGATGATAAAGCCAAAATGATGATATGAGCGTACAATGTAGCAAAGAAGCTTTGAAACGTGAAACCATTTGCAATGAAACCTCCGCATCATCTTCCGTAATTAACGCCAACGGACACTGTAAGGCGGCTCAGCGCCATGTGGGGTTCGGACTAAATTAGGTTCTTCCTGGTTATTAAGGGTGTATTTAAATGTGTACTGTGGCATGGTGGCAGCGAGTAAATTGTCTTTGATGCCGCAGGAAACCTTCACAAACAAGGACACTTTACAAAACAAAAAGAGAAAGGGGAAAAAAGACGTTATTAAAACCGGAGCCAGTGTCATAAGCCGCTCCAACCGCTTTTCCCCCGCCAACTTTGTCCAACCCTGAATATTATTTTATGAGACCCATTTCCCATGATCCCTCTGGCTGCATCTTTGTGGAGGACTTGAATGCACTGTTTTGCAAGATAAGTAAGTGAAGTAAAAGAGAAAGAGATAGAGAAAGAAAGAAAATGGAAAGAAGGAAGGAAGAAGAGAAAAAGAGAGAACTAGAGAGAGAGAGAAACAGTACGAAAGAGAGAGAGGCCATTGACTTGAGAGAGCAAGAAAGAGAAAGGGAGAAAGAGACAGAGTACGAGAGAGAGAGACCTTTAAGTTGAGTGAAAAAGAGAGCTAGAGAGAGAGGGGGAGAGAGAGAGAGAAATTAAGGAAGGAAGGAAGGAAGGAAGGAAGGAAGAAAGAAGAGAAAAAGAGAGAACGAGAGAGAGTAACAGTACGAAAGAGAGAGGCCTTTGACTTAAGAGAGCGAGAAAGAGAGAGAGAGAGAGAGAGAGAGAGAGAGAGAAACTTTTGAATTGAGAGAGAGAGAGAGAGACAGAGAGAGCGCTCTTACCCTGCAGCTGGATTGAGCTAAACTGCCTCTTTACTCCAATTCAGTAGCAAACTGGTTCTTTTAATCTCTCTCTCTCTCTCTCTCTCTCTCTCTCTCTCTCTCTCTCTCTCTCTCTCTCTCTCCTTTTGCGTATCTGCATTTTAATGAGTTTTTCACCTTTTTAAGCAGATGGCTCAGGCTGGATTTCTCCATGAAAGTGTTCGCTGTGTTCTCTGTCACGTTTTGCACAATTTGTTTCAACTACCAGAGTCCTTCAGGGGGTTTAGAAAAGAGGGCGGTGGGGTTGTTGGTGTGTGTGTGTGTGTGTGTGTGTGTGTGTGTGTGTGTGTGTGTGTGTGTGTGTGTGTGGTGAGGATTGGGGTGGGGGTGCTTTGAGTCTGTAATGTGATGTTTCACTCAGCACAGCACAGCCGTCCCTAATGAAATCAGCTGAAGGAAAAACAATCTCTCTTGAGGCCTCGGAGATGAGCGGTATCACAATCACGACAGGATCCTGCGGAGGGAAATGAGTGCGCTTCTCTTTGTCTGAAAATGCTATATGTGTGTATGTGTGTGTGTAAGACATTGCCATTTCATCCAGTGATCAAGACCTAATGAACTAAATCCCTCTAAACTCTAACTTTACATATGTAAAACTAACTTTCATCTTATCTTTCATTCATTCCTGAATTCTGAATTCTGATTGGCCGGAATGTTGATTAATACTTTAATTTTGATATATTATCATTTCTATAGTAACAGCTAATCCATAAATGAGTCGTATGGGAAACAGACACTGCACATATGGTGAAGTTTGCTGTAAGGAGGTGTTTCTTTAACATTTTGGGAAGGAGTCTCCAGTGTCAGAGGTAAAGCTGTGACAGGAACAGCTGTGGCCGAATGGTTAGAGAAGCAGGTTTGGGACTGAAAGGTCACTGGAGAAATGTG
This sequence comes from Tandanus tandanus, assembly GCA_039654325.1. Lineage (NCBI taxonomy): Eukaryota > Metazoa > Chordata > Actinopteri > Siluriformes > Plotosidae > Tandanus > Tandanus tandanus. Next base: position 19,926,855 of record JBCNYH010000022.1, on the reverse strand, counting down.
TGGTGGTGGGCAGCAAGGCACTGAAACTCCAACTGTACTCCAGGTGGTGCAATGAGGCTTCCCACTGCTCCAGGTGTGTGTGTGTGTGTGTGTGTGTGTGTGTGTGTGTGTGTGTGTGTGTGTGTGTGTGTGTGTGTGTGTGTGT
>JBCNYH010000022.1:19871848-19889589 GCA_039654325.1 Tandanus tandanus | reverse complement strand
GATGGGCGCCAGCCTCCCCGCGACCCTAATTAGGAATAAGCGGTTCAGAAAATGAATGAATGAATGAATGAATAATTTTAGTTTTGTTCTGTGTTTCTTGTCTAACAGCTGCTGTCTTTCATAAAAAGAATCTCACGCAATCTTTTCCCTCCACTGGCTTCTTACATGCCCAGATGATGTATCATGACAGAATCGCAACAGTCGGAGGTAGTAATATTCAAGCAAAGATCTTTTTGTGCACCTCGCCCAGACATGAGACATGTATATTCTAGAGATCAATTCATTGGGCAAATCCAAAACTAGTGAGAATCCCTGGAATGTGGTCCTGCCCCAAGTGGAGGAGTTCAAGTATCTCGGGGTCTTGTTCACATTTGAGGAACGGGATGGAACTGGCAATTGACAGGCAGATTGTTGCAGCCTCTGTTGTGAAGCAGAACTTTGGGTAGTGACATGAGCTTTCTTCGCAGGGTGGCGGGGCTCTCCCTCAGAGAAAAGGTGAGAAGCTCAGCCATGTGGGAGGAGCTCAGAGTAGAACCCAACCATTTTTTTCTAGATATACTGTAAGGCACCACATGAATACACCATTTGCATGTACGGTGAATTGCATGGATAGGTCTTGTTTTCGTCCAGGCCGAGATGATTCATGTTCTCCCACGCATCGCATCGACTTCTTAACCGTGCCACTGCATTAGCGACGACACTTTATCAATTCAAAATGGTTTCACTGTTGCAAAATACTGCTTCCAATTGCCTTCATGGAATTAAAAATTAAGCACAACTGAAAAGGAATATGTAAGCAGCTTGAACTCCTGCTACTTTTAAGCAGAAATGTTTGGGCCAGTGGGAAGCAGAAGAGAGGTTGCTTTTAGGCGAGAGATGTACATGCAAGGCCACATGATGCCAAAAATCAAAACCTTTGATGGCTGGTCTCTGAGCAGATATTCAGCAAATATTTACTCAAGTTAAGACTGCAGTGCATAAACAAGCACATCTTAAAAAGTGCTTCTTTAAAAAATGGAAAAGTGGGCAGGGATTAGTTCATAATTCACTATGAGCTGATGTTACAAAGTGGGACTTGTGTTCAGAAATGCTCCATGAGATGGGCAGAAGACAAACTTGTGCTGTTGAAGGTATTAGCTCACTTTCTTTTTAATCTTAAACGGTATAGAGTGAGAGAAAAGTGTGAGTGCTGAAGGATGAGTACTGTCTGCTCCCTTTTTTAGCTTAAGGAACACTAAGTCATCAGAACGTGAAGACAGCCAGGATAATTCATTATCGAACTAAAGGGGCACTCATAGAGCACAAACGGATTATTATAACTTGGCACAGTTATAATGAAATGTCTCCTCCTAGTGGGCGTCTGATTAACATTTTGACCCATGTTAAAAATAGTGGTTTTTCAACCTGATCACATGCATGGATCAGCTCCAAAGTTTAAACGAGTTCTTTTCAGGCCCAGGCCCTACCCCTCCACAAAGTTTGATGAAAATCAGATCAGTAATATTTGCATAATATCTTGCTAACAGAAAAAAAAAACTTGGGCCCATATCCCATCCCTCCACCAAGTGTGATGAAAATTGGTTTAGAAGTTAGTAATCCTGCTAACAAACAAACAAACAAATACACAGACAGACAGACAGACACTGGTGAATACATAACCTCCTTGCCAAGTGGGGGATGTAATGATGATGAGGATGATGATGATTACTATTATTATTTTTTTAAATAATAAATATAAGTCACATGCAACTGAACTTGAAAGAAATGCTGTAAGTTGGTTGGTTATTTGGCTGTTTGGATGACTGGATCGCCAATTGGACAAATTAGATGTATGAAAGGCCATAGGGTTGATTAGTTGATTGGATGAAAAGATGAAAGTATGGACAGTTGACTGGAAGGGTAGTTGGTTGGTTGACTGAAAAGATGGATTTTAGGTAGATGATTGGATGGATGGATGGATGGATGGATGGATGGATGGATGGGTTAATAGCTGGATGGATGAATGGAGGGATGGGTGGTTGTATCAGTGGATAAAGGGTTTGATAAATGGATTATAGGATAGATGGTTAAATTAATTTGTGGTGGTTGGATGAATGGGTGGGTGGATTTTAAATAGTTCATTGTATGGTTGGATTTTTGGATGAATGGGTTGGTAGAATGAAAGGATGGTTGCATGAATGGAAAGATGGATGGATGTTGAGTTAGTTGAGTAAGTGGATGTTTAATTGAATGGTTAGTTGAAGGATTATTTGGTTGGTTGGATGGATGAATGGATGTATGGCTGTACAGTTGGTTAAATACAAGGTTGGATTGATAGATGGTCTATTTGGACAAATGCAAGATGAACTCTGGATAAGTGGATGGATGGATGGATAGATGGATGGATGGATGGATGGATGGATGGATGGATACAAATATTCATTAGTTTTTTTTCTGTCTGAAACATAAATTCTCATAAATACACAATTCTCACAGTTTTTTCTGCCCTACACCCTCCCCTCCATACCCTTTGAACGTTCATTTATAAACCATGAATCATTTCAGTACATGGTACATGTTTAGACTGAACTCATACCTCCTGAAATGTTTATTTTCTCAAGTGAAAGAAAGTAGCTGATGAGCAGGAGATAAGAGGAAGCATGAACGCTTCATGTCGACCACTTCAAACAGTCAGCAGGTGCCATTGTAGTTCATGCGCTTTTTATATGTTACCGTTAGCATGAGAACCATTTAAACGGTCTGCACAGAAACCACAGGCCATGTACAGTCCAACAACAGCTTACCTTTACAGACTCAAAGAGCCGCCCAAAGCGGAGAATGCTCCAACCGCCTGCAGTGCTCTCAAACATACATACTGCATATACATACTGCGCCTGCCTTAACACTTTCAGTGCTATTTAGGGCTGTACTACTACATATCTCATTGTAAACATAACATTTTCACTAGGTTAAATTTACTTATCACATGTAGCCTGATAAGCGCTCTGCAGCGTTACTACACACATTTCCATTTTTGTCACGTGTACACAGTTATGAGATAACGGTAACAGTAAGGCAGTGCCAGCCCCAAAAGAATTGCCCAGCTGTAATAAAATGAAAGTAAAATAATGTACACAAGCAACAAAATGTTTGTCCAATTATTATCATTATTATTATTATTTTAATCAAAGCACTTCTGTATGCTTGAAACTGGTTTACCAGAAGGCTACAGTTCCAGGTACAAGGTAACAGAGTATACAGGGCTTATATGGCAACAAAAGTCTGGTCCCACACTAGAGGATAATTGTGCTGATTTTGGGTCCAATCCCCCTCCTGAAAATTGATGCGGTATTCCAATTTGAGGCTGATTGGACTCTGCATAAATAGTCCTGCGGAATGCTGGGCGTGTCAAATAGCATCTGCTTCTCGTCGCGTAAGCATCCCCTGTGAGTTTATTATTGCTTTGTGCTTCATGGTGATAATTACTACGTTGAAAACTGTGTTACCATGGCGACTAAAAAGAATATTGGAAAGAAGGACAGTTGTGAAAAGAAACACAAAGATAAAGTAACTGTCGAATCGAAGAAAGAGATTAGCGATATGCTATGCTATTGCATATGCTAGTGATGCCAGCACAAGTGCGGCCCTGCATAAAACACAGGACATTCTCATGGAAAGAGATTCTCCTTCCAAAAACTAACCACCACCCCCACCCGTTCTCATGTCACTCATGCCAGACTCATCACATCTTCGAGGTAAAGTGCAGGTTAATTACGTTAGGTTACAGTATTATTTATGAGTAAAACAACCTTTTAAAGGTTTTATATTAGACATATTTGGGTGCATTTTGGAGGGCTGGAACACATTAATGGGTTTTCCATTATTTCCTACGGGAAAATTCGTCTTGCTATACAAGCATGTCGCTTTACGAGCTGGGTCCCGGAACGAATTAAACTCGCTTTGCGAGGTGCCAGTGTATACACCAAAGCTGAGGTGTATGTCGCTGAGTAGTTCCTGAGACAAAACATCAGTGTGACTATATAATTCATCAACATCCACTGAGGTTAGCACATCCACCTCACAGCAAGAAGGTCCTAGGTTCGAGTTTGGGCTCAGCCAGAGAGTTTCTGTGTGGAGCATGTTTTCCCTGTGCATGGATTTCCTCCAGGTACTTTGATTTCCTCCCACAGACCAAAGACATCTACATAAGGCTAATTGACGGTTTCAAATTGCCCCTAGATGTGAATGAGAATGGTTGTGTATGTGTTGCCCTGCGATGGACTGGTGAGCTGTTCAGGGTGTACAGTACCCTTCCCTTGCTCAGAGTCGGCTGAGTTGGGCTCCAGCCTTCCTGCAACCCTAGTAGTATTAACTGGTTCAACAAATTAATGAATCAGTGAACGAACAAGGAATGTTTTCCTAAATAAAGTCATGGCAGACAAACAGTGTGTGATGCCCTGACATAACCCCTGATGGTGTAGCCAGTCCTTGAACTGCAAAAGAACTTTCATTAATACACTCTGCTGTGAGCTTTTTGATTTTATATATATATATATAAATTCACTCGAAGAGGATGGAGGGGGGGGGAATCCCTTTTTACCCAGCTGTCAGATCACACTTTATCCAAAAATAAATAAATGAAACAAAAAAAAAAAAAAAAAGGAATCAGAATCACATAAATACATGAGATCAGGACTCTGCCAAAGAGTCACCACAGAGTCACACCAAGCTCTGAACCTCCGCCACGACAGCTTTGCAATCTCAGCTATGGGACGTAAGACATATTGGTAAATACATGCATGACAATAGGTTTTCTATTTGAATGCGCTCAGATCCATTGTATATTAATAGGGTGGGTGTTTTATTCATGAGCCAGATTACTTTGGTGCAGGCCGCGGAAGCAGCACACACTCCTACTCTCAGATATGACACGAGCAAACCTAACCACACTGGACAAGTACGGCGCTGCCCCCGTTTACCACTGCCCACCCTTCTGCCCATTATAATAATCTATTCAAGGATTAAAGGAGGTTTTTATCTCCAAGCCCATGAATTATGAATACCATATTTCAAAATTTAATTGCCCCCGAATTAAATGATTCAAGATAATGTTTCTTTTATAAATTTGTAATGGTGGTAAGGGGCAAAAATACATTGGATAAAATCCGAACCCTTGTTCTCATCACTAGAGGATGACAATGGACCAGTGACCTTGCGTCGTCGTCATCAAACGATCGACTGTGTAATGGAGGACCTTTAGCTGCAAACTGTGAGGGACTTTAATCTGTTCGTCATGGAGAGGTTCCCATGAGGCTTCTTCATGCTCCTGAAGGAATCCACCAAGGAAATGTTCGTGTATAGATGAAAGGATTTGAGAAAGAGTAGATCCTCTTAATATAGATTCTTTAATCCTAGAAGACTCACCAAAATAACAAAGGGTCTTCGGAGAGTGTTTCAACATAAACAAGGTGAAGAGACAGAAGATATTTGAACATACACTGAGACCAATATCAAAGGCAGAATCAGCTGATTGAAGCTACATTTAAGACTGCTGTCACTTGCCATTCATGAGTAAAAGGAGGCAGCATAACAATTTTAACAATGTTTCACCCACCATGGAGAGGAAATGTAATGGTCACGCATAGAATAACCCACAACTGACTGTGCTGTGATACGAAAATAATAAATGCGTAGGCTGATGTGACGCATCATAGCATGCAGAGTCTTGTGAATGAGCACATTAAACAGGTTCTTCTGACTTGGATGTGTTTTTTTTTTTCCAAACTAAATAATATGACTGGACTGTGAATAAAAACTTCAAAGCTAACATTATTATTTAATTCATTGTTTAATTATATTTTTTGGGTTAAAAATGGCTTAACTAGTTGAATCTATTAGTTAAAATCCTGATCCTTGCAAGGATCATGCTGATGTAGAGTCAACTGTCTGGTACTTCTCTACATCATGAAAATAAATAAAAGGAAATGAATGCTGTCTAATCAGAAATGAGTGGCTGCCATGTCTTCAAGACAAGGTTCTTTAGTCACAACAAAATTCCATGATTTCTGTGACTTTTTCAATGACCAACAGTTACCATCACTGTTTAGGGTTATTTTGGCTATGCATATTTACACTTACAAAACAATATATACGTACGAAATTTTTACCACGAGAAAAAAAAAAATGGAAAAAAACATTTGCAGCCCTGGAAAACTTTCCAACCCTGGAAAATTCCATAACTTTCCAGGATCCCCTGGACCCGTAAGAACCCTGCCAGACCCAACCTTTGAGTGGACATAGGTAAAACCATGCTGTTTTTAAATATATGTGAATCAAGATTCATCACAGCCTGCTCGTACTTTTAAGCAATTTTTTATTTAATTATGAAGTGGGTGGAGTTAAGCTCCGAGCTGGGGGGTGAAGTTCAACTCACATTATTTCTAGCTGTATATCTAACATCTAACCAATCGGAATCGAGAATACAATTCTCAAAACAATAGTTTAATGAATTTGGTTTTGTTCACAGCTGAAATGTAGAAAAAGGAGCCTCAATGGATTTAAAAAAAATAATAATTATATACACACACACACGTCAGTTGAGAAAATGTAATAAACTAAGTGCCTCACTAAGTATAAATGGAGTTCATTAATCTGCCTTGATCTAGATGCACCTCAGAGCTTGTGGTACACAATGACGATGACAACAAATAGACCAACACCTTTCTCAAATTTTTAAGTCTTTTATTGTTTTAAAGCTTACCTTACCTAAACATCTCACAGGGCTGTGACCCAAACTTATCACCTTTCCAAAGTAAAAAACAGTAAAACCACTTCTCTCTCTCTCTCTCATGTAATTTTAATCTTCCAAAATTTGTGATCAACCAACATTCTTATGGCTTCAGCTGTAATGTAAAGAAGCAGCTCAATATGTATCCGTTTGATTATTTTTCTTCATCTTATTATTACAATTATTATTATTGTTATCTTACATCTTTCTTTTAAGAAGAATAACTATTTAAAATAGGTGTTTGCATTTTTTTTTCAATCTAATTTACAAAATTAGCTTTCATTGGAGTCTAGTATATTTATTCTAGATATATAGATTTTATTTATTTGTTTTATTGTAAAGCATGACATGAGCTGTATTATAAATGCATGAGATGCAATATATAAAAATATTACTGTGATTGACAGTAAGAAAAACAAAAACTGGGAAGGTTAAATATTGTACTGTTCGTTATTAAGGCTTAAAGAGAACCACAGACATTAGAGAGGTGATGAGTTTGGCTTCTGATGTAAACAAACAATTTCAACATGGAAAAAGTTAGAAATTCTGTTCTCTCACTAAGTTCTCATGACGAGGAAATGATTCATAACACACTGAATTACATTCGTAGCAAGACTACGTCTCAGTAATTCTAAAGTCATCTCAAGCTTCTAACCGTTGTAAGGTTTAATCAATCACAGTATGTCGAACAATCCAAACGGAAAAATATACCAGTTTGGAAAAAAATATACTGAATGGTCCCGAAGTACAATCAAACTAAAAACATTGTCGTCATTGTCTTCTTCTTCGGGATAAATGTCCAACTGGAAAGACCAGGACTCCTTGGGTAACTGGATTAATCCAGGAGCAAAGCAGGATCCAGAACATAAAAACACAAAACGATTGTCTGGCAAAACACATCAACAAAACAATGAAGTTTATTAAAAAAAAAAAGAAAAGAAACGTACACAATTTCACTTGCTCCAAATGTAGCTGTTTAGCAAAATGTTTAGTGTTGGACGTTTGGGTCGCTAGTTATGAGTTTGAGGTGCTAACACAGCTACCAAGCAAATCAATTTACAATACAATGCCGATCAGCTGTATTCACTAAAATATTTCTAGTTTTTCCAGCTATAAAACTATAGCAAGAAAAGGTTCACTAAAATCGAAGAGCGCACAAAACATATTTGCGGTTAGTTTCACATAGTGTACGTAGACTTGATCTAGGGGAACTTTGATCTGTGAGTTTGTAAAGTCCATCTTTTACTTTGTATTCAATTATTAAATCATAAAATAATCAAAGCTCGATAAAATGCATCATTATTTTAATATCCAGTGTGTAACTCAATAGATATTCCTTGTAACAGTCGTTTTTTTAATAAACATACTGAGATAGTTTGATGCGATTATTTTTTATAAGTTCCATGATGACATATTTCCAGGACATCGAAACTTAATTAAACTGATGCAGGCAAAAGTTAAACACATCTGTAGCTAAATGGAGCAGCCATCTTGGATAGACACAATTAGCCGCACCACCCAAAGAGCTGTTACCCACTTAGCCATGCATGGAACTGTCAAAACTTCAGTTCAGTTTTGCGAAATGTAACCTACCTTAGATTTATTTAGATGTAATTAACGAAGTGGGAGATTTTAAGACATTGTTAGGTTGTTTTCTGTGTGCAGCTTTTCTCTGCAGTCGTGTTTGCTAGCACAATGTTAAAGTTGCAGATTGAAGCTAGCTTCACTGCTTTCCAAAGACTAAACCGGCTACATTAAAGCGAACATTGTGTACGTTTTAAAAAACACTAACGACACTAATAATTTCTTTTAGTAAATGTCGGCCTCCTTTACCGGCGTCATCCTGAACAAACAGAACTTCAGATCTGTACATCAGATCAGCAGGTCCGATTCAAACAAGTCTTTTTTTTTCTCCCCCTCCTGAGTGGGAGAGGCCACCTGCTTCAAATAAACAAACAAAAATACTTTCTAAAGCCATGTGGCACTGTTAAAACTAAAAGGCTGGACGGATCTGCAGAGCATCATCTGAAATCTTTACATCTACAGTATAAGTAACTCAAGCGCTGTTTTCCTTTCGATTCTAATTAGTCGGTCATTTAAACCCCAAAAAAATAAATAAATAAGGAGCAAGGAACATACACTATTTGCTATTCCAGATCTTTACACGTATCCTCAGTTCTCTGTGTGCTTGTCTCCGCTTTCTCTCCTCCCTCTGTCTCCTTCTTTCGTTCGCCATTAAGAAGCGGCATCTTCAGCTCTTCGTCGTCGTCTTCCTCCTCTAGCTGGCGCAGGACGATAGGCAGCTTGGAGTCAGCGTTCTCCAGCAGCGCAATGTCGCTCTCTTCGTACACGGGTAGAGCAGCGCCGTCCTCCAGTTGCTTCTGGAAGTGCAGGCGCTTAGAACGCCCGCTGGCCCTGGCACGCTCTAGGATCTCCTTCTCAGCCAGACGCAGCTTTACGGCCATGCGCGAATGTGGAGAGAGGTCGGATTTCTGCAGCATCAAGCTGTCCTCCTGAAACACAAAACAGACGAGTGGCTGTTCTTTTAGGAGCAGCTTTTAACTTTGATCTGTTTTACTTTTTAATCTGGTCTCAGGTGGCAGTGCTGCGTTCACAAGGTTTTACAGTTTTCAAAGACACATGACTACCTAGCATGGTTTAAGTTTTAAAAATTAATTAGGATAAATAAGAAAAATGTCACTGAGAAACTATTCACCTGCAATAATGCAAGTCAGAACAGGAACACCTTTCTCACAAAGGACGAACAAAAACAAAACGTGTCGTTCATTCATAAATAAACTGCAATCGTTAGCTAAAATAAAATAGACTATAGGGATCCAGACTCTCCACCAAATTTGGTGATTCTAAGTCATTTCCTTTCCAAGTTATTGCACTGAAAAGCCCTGACAAGCCCAACAAAGAAAAAGCGACCAATAAGTGACCCTTATACACAATCCCAACCAAGACCTTCCTGAGGAGAACCCATCCACCTAATTTGGTGATCCTGTCTTTTCCTTTCAAAGTTATTGCATTATCAAGCCTTGATGAGCCGAATATAGAAAAAGTGACCTTTAAACAAGGTCAAGGTGATCCATATACAATTCCACCCAATACACACCTGAGGGGGACCCATACACCAAATTTGGTGATCCTATGTCATGTTCTTCCAAACTTATCGCATTAACAAGTGGTATGGTCGGACGGACAGATGGACCCCACTTCTGTAGCTCATGCTCCGCTCACTTTCAGTGACAGCAGGAGCTAAAACTTGCTGGGGTAGAAGGATAATAAAAATACTTCAGGAGAAGGTGCTGATTATTATTATTATTATTATTATATACAGGGTATATTTGTTATAAAAAAAATTAAGCAATGACCCCGTCTTCCAAGAGGTTGTGATAAAGCATGTTGGCCATCGCAGGGTACATTTTTACCTCGCACTGTTAAAAGCACTGACATTGGAGACTCCTTCCATACATGCTGCGGTAATATTTTAGTTCGTTTTGTAAAACGTATAATTATACTTTCTAATTTACTCATAGCTCTACCCCACCCCCATTCCCAACCACCCCTCACCCCTGGATGATCTCTTGGAGGCCGAAAGTGCTGCTGCTATACCTCTGACGTGGTTTTGTAAGTCTTGAGGAGCAGTGCAGCTCTCGTCTCCAGGAAGGTCCACAGCTTGATCTCGTTCTCCCAGCTGACGGGGAACTCCGCGTTCCCCAATGTGAAAATCTTGTTGATAGCATGCTCACCCACAAGGTAATCCCTGAGTTCCTCTGAAACAACACAATCATTCAGCCAAATGGGTTTTGCTTCCAAAATTATAGGTGAAGGATTACATGGTATAAAAAAAGGTAGAAAAATAAAATCAATGATAATAATAATCATCATCAAGATAATAATGCAGGTAGCCATGTCACAGTATCACCTTCTGTCATACAGAAGACACGCAGGAAGGCCAGAAGCTGGGCTGAAATGGGCGGCTCACTGCAATGCAGGGCGAAAACGCTCGACCTGCACAGACAAAAGCATCAAAGCAACTTCAGATGAAACACTTAACTCCAGCAGATCGTAGCCGATTATCATGCCGTCCACGTCACATGACAACCAACTGATCTGAAATGACGATGAGCTTGGGAGTATTAAAAAAAAAAAAAAAAAAAGATTTATAATTTACCACCTAATTACCGAACATGTCTACATCTCCGCTTTCATGTCTGATTCAAACAATCGGAAAGCTTTCAGGAGGCAGGACGGTGAATCGTTTGTGTCGAATCAAAAGGTAATTTTGAACAGGCAGCATTTTTCGAATGGGTTGATACACAATGTGATGATACACAGACGATGATATTACAGCCCAAATACATTACGGCATATTTCTCTGCAGCACAGCAATTCGATTACACAGTGCACCGAGATTCAGACACAACCAACCCCACAAGAAAAAATGTAACCCTGCACGCATCTCACTCACACACTACTAGCCTCTTCAATTCAAACAAATATGATCTCAGAGCTCAGAAAAAGCACGAGCAGTTCAACCTCAGATCTGTCTGTGTCTGACACAAAACAAATCCAGAAACTATTCGCCACGCTAAATTTTTTAGAAATATATGACAGAAATGTACAGAATGAACTTCAAAGCAATGTATAACACCACCATTTTCAACACAGGGACAAGTGTGAACTTTCATTGGGCAGTTATAAGCCTCTGCTCGGTATGCAAAACAGACAGTGAAAGTACAGTGGTGGGTCAAGAAGTAGTGCCGGGGTGGTGTCAGTGGTAGCATGACTGGAAGATGTTTTAGTTCTCAAGATATCACATTCACAACAATGGCCCACATGAGACAGCAGTGACCTTGACCTTTGACCTATGCCCTCCTTCTAATCTCTTTATTCTTGAATTACAGTGGATCGAAGAAAAACCCTTAAATACATTCTCGAGATATCGCATTAAAAGCAATGGCACACATGAGGCTGCAGTGACCTTGACCTCTGACCTCTAAAATCAGATCAGGTCATCCTGGAGCCAAGTTGGGCATTTACGCAATGTTTAAAGAAAAAATCCCCAAAAAACCTCTTGAGATACTATGTTCAGAAAAATGGCCTGCACGGACCGCTGTACACATCTACAAATGGACAACCTGAAAACATAATGCCTCCATAATCAAATATAATCACCAGCACAGAAGAATAAAGAGTTCAAATCTATCCAACGCAAATATTTCAAACGTTTTTAAGAATGCAATTAACAGGAAACGAGTAGAATAATTAAGGGGTTAAAAATAATAATAATTCAAAGCAGTTGGTGGCAAAACACAAAGGGTGCCACGATCTGCCTTAACAATTGACTTACGCGGGGATTCCAGCACGGGCCAACACCTCGGCTTTCATGGCGTACAGCCTTTCGCTTTTACTGACTCCCAGTTTGATCTTCACCCGGTCATGTGCGTTGTCCTCGAAGAAGAAGCCATTGTGGATGACAAACTCGGCATTAGACCTTGTACCGTAGAATATGTAAATCTAAAAAACAGGGGAAAAAAACAAAATTTTTTTTTTAAAAACAAAAAAATCCCAAATGAGATCAAGATGTACAAAAATTATTATTAAAAGATATAATTATTAGATAGTATTATTACTGTATTCTGATATTTTATACTCTGAGTGCTGTTATTCTTTATAACAAACCAGTGCATTTTTAATCCAACAATCCTTTACTATCAAATAAAATAATTTTAAAATAATTTTTTTATATTCCAATGAAATCAATAAAATTTTAATAAATAATAAAAAAAAAAAACATTTGTTATAGATTAATAAAATCATTTTTTTTTTTTTTAAATCAATAGTGAGTGGTCATGTAATAAGCAGGATAATGTAAACCAAAACAGTAATTATTGAGAAATAAACCCAAGTTGATACAAGAGTGATCCTGATCCCATGTTGGGGTTTATTTCACTATAATTTTATAGGGGTCTATTAAACCACTATATTTTATCCCATACAAATAATTGAGGAGAAGTACAAATCAGAACTGGACTATAAAAAAAAAATCCAAACACCCTGAAAATCTCTCGGAGCATCATAAAGCCCATTACGCATCACAAAATGTAAATAATACACAAAAATACCACAAAAAACCTGCCTAGATAGGGCCATCCACAAAAACTGACAGACCAGGCAAGGTGGGCATTAAGCAGAAAGGCAACAAAGAGACCAAAGGTAATCCTGAAGGAGGTGGAAAGCTCTACAGCAGAGACAGGTGTATAGGATCTGTGTATAGGACCACTCTAAACCCGACATTTCAAAGAGTTGGACTTAATAAAAGAGTGCCGAGAAAAAAGGTCATTGCTTAGAGAAAAGCATATTTAGAGTTTGCCAAAAGGCATATAGGAGATACCCTAGACATATGGGAAAAGGTCCTCTGGTCAGATGAGACTAAAATTCAACTTTTTGGCCACCGAGGAAAACGCTATATCTGGTGCTAACCCAACACCTCTCATCACCCCAAGAACACCATTCACAATGAAGTATGGTGGTGGCAGTATCATGCCGTGGGGATGCTTTTCATCAGCAGGGACTGAGAAACTGGTCAGAATTAAGGCAATGCTGGATGGTGCTAAATAAGGGTTAGGGTCTTGAAGAGATTTAAAACTGGGTTGGAGTTTCACCTTCCAGCAAGACAATGACCTTCAGCATACAGCTAAAGCAACACTTGAGGAGTAAGGAGAAATGTTTAAATGTGTTGGAAAAGTCTAGACAAAGCCCAGACCTGTGACTCAGTGGCAAGACAAATACTGCTGAACACCGGCAGGAACCCTCCCACATGAGAGAGCTGGAGCAGTTTCACTTTGAAGAATGGGCAAAAACTCCAGTGGAAAGATGGACCAAGCTCACAGAGACATACCTTAAGAGACTTACAGCTGCAATAGGTGGCTCTACAAAGAACGGAATTTGGTGGCGGCGGTTTGGGGACTATGCACATTCAAAAAATAAATAAACTGATAGAAACCTCCCCAATATCCATTTTAATTTCTGGTTGTAAAGCAACAAAATACGAAAAATGCCAGGGGGATGAATACCTTTGCAAGCATGTTGTCTAAGGTCTACTTAACACTTATGGAAGGAGTCACCAGTGTTAGATTTAAAGGGTACCTGTGGTGAATTTGTATTACTAGCTCTTAAAAATGATCATGTATGACATCAACAGTTCCATCAGGCAGTGTCAGTCCTTGCCCCTTGTCAAGTATGTGCGAGTGCTGCCACACTACCATTACTACTACTAGGCATGCTTAGCAATATGTCTTTTGTTCCAGCCCTGGTAGTGATGCGAACTCCTTGTTTTGTCCTATTGGCTAGGCTGCAATGGACTGGCCACTGTCCCCATGTAGAAGACACCAGTCTAAGATAACACATTATCGGCCGGTGCTGAACTGTGTCGCCAGGAAAATAGGGCAAAGTGCAAAGTATACAGCTGCACAAAAAACAAGCACAGAAATCATGGAAAATATTTATTTCCTGTTCCTAAACCGACTGAAGACAGGAAAGCCGAATTGGCAAAATGTTAGCTGCATAACATCGACACAGGCCACACAACGTTTCCTTTGGGACACAATTCAGTAGTCTCTGAAGACCACTTCAAGCCGACCTGCTACCTGCTACCTAAATAAACTTTTACTTCTAAAACCGGATGCTGCTACGAAATTCCTTCATAAAAAGCGAAAGGATGACAAGTCAAGGGAGCTGCGCCTCGCCAAAAGGAACCGGTAAAAGGTAAGAGCCTTTTGTTTACTTGCACTAGACAACCCGGCCCACCAAGTTCACGTCAGTTCCGGAAAAAAATGGCTACCCTGCTTTGGTTCAGCCTCCGCTAGTAATCCATGAGATAAACGTGCCCAGTATAGTGCTTATTATGGTCATATATGTTAAAATAAGCTTGGTCTCTCTTAAACATATTACATTACGCACAAGTTATGCTGTAAGGATGACCAATACCGGAACTCTTTAAAGCTCACTCTTTTACTTTGATTTTCTTGCAAGCATATATTAAAAGAAAAGGAAAAACACAGCTAAGAAGTGTAACGAATAAATGGCATGGTGGAACATTCTTTAATGAAGAAATTAAGTTTGTGATGAGACATTGCTGTGGTTTAAGAGGAATAAAACATTTCAGGGGACAAAACAATCAACTGAGCAATCTATCAGCCACATGCAGTAGTAATAAACTTCATCACCTGATCGCTGAATATTTTCCTGGAACGACACGTTCAGAGTGTTTAATTAAGTACAGGCTAATCTCCCCAGGAGAGTATTTTTTTTAGCACAGCATCCGTAAAAGCTTTTGGGGCAGGTGAAAGCCAAACTTGTTTGAGAGCAGGATCACAGGTTTGGGTTTATGTGGGTTGTGATGGCTGCAGGATGAAATGGAAGATAACTACTCATATCGTTTCAGTCCTGCATTTACCCACGCTGTGCACGTATTCCTGCTCCGTTTATACACACACCACTTATATAGATAGTGAAAAGTAGGGGGAGGGGGGAGAGAGAGAAAGAGAGAGAGAACACTCAGGACTGATGTTAAATCATGGATAAAACAGCTTGGCACGGAGAGATGTTCGATGAAACCCTCACTTCTGTCCCATGCGACGGCCTGTGCAAACTCTTACTCCCTCCCTCAGCTGCCTTCTCCAATCTTATCAAATAATTCACTTTTCACATAACAGGGGGATTTTGGGAGTCCAGGAGTCCACCTGGCCTGTCATTGTTCACCCTGCGTATCGTCACGCTCCTTCACTCCCTGGGCTCTCCTTTTCTTCCCTGTCTCTCTCCACCATGTCCTCTTCCCATCATGCCCCCCATGTCCATCTTCCACCATGTCCCCCTTCCGCCCACGTCTGTCTCCCACTATGCCCCCCTCCCCCCATGTCCCTCCAGCCATATGCCCTTCTACCACCAAGTCCCTCGGTCTCTCTTTCCCGTCTTTCTCTCACCCCGCCCTCACATCTCTCCCTCCCTCTCCCTGTTTCTCTGTCTCCCCCTTGTGACTCTCTCTTTCCCTATGGCTGGAGCTAAATTCCTCCCTCTGATATTACCCATGAGCCCCTGTAATGGCCAAAGGCTGATAAGTGCGTCACGCGGCCTTAAGCAGCATGAAGGGAAACTGAAATAAACGTCGCTAGAGGCGAGGGTAAACTTTGCTTTCTCATCCGATCAGATGGCTGGATATGGTTTGATGAGCCGTGGAGGATTTCACAGCTACAACAGCATCGGCTCTTACTCACCTGCTCACTCTCTTTATAGTCATGCAGAGCAACACACTCACATCGGTCATCTTCCAGATTGTAACCAGTCGTAATCTAAAAGGAAAACCAAACACTCGAGTGATGAAACAGAAATAAAGTGCTGAAGTTTGCATGTGGATCATTTGTTCATGATGGGGCGATGAAAGAATTCACTAATCCATTCTCTCTCTCTCTCTCGCGCGCACACACACACACACACACACACACACACACACACACACACACACAGCAGTGTATTCCCCCCCCGATGACGCTTAAACATATCTTAAAATATCATCCACTAAATTAAAATGTAAAAATATGAATTAAATAACTATTAAAAAAATCTGAAAATCTACCATTAGAAATTGTCACAGCTTCACCATAAACAAGATTACTGTGAGAGATTTACATACATATATATGCATACACACGTTTTGTGTGTGTTTATTGAACCTTAACCAGGGGAATTCTTAAAAGCAGTTTCATTAAGCATCCTAATAACTCCCATTTTCTGCAATTCAAAACATGAAATTCAGTGTTTGTTATAAACGCACACCCCACATACACACAACGCTGGATATTGCTCTGTGGCGTGAGCCGACAAACACGATCAAAACCAAACTATTCAAGCTGATAAAATATCCCCTGAGATCTTTCACAATCAACACGGAGAAGCATGTTACTTTAAAAGATTTTTTTCTTTTTCAACACATGTGTTTGTGTTACACAAGCACACTATGATCTCCATAACAACCTGGACACACAACACACTGGTCCGGCTACATGTCCTGGTTCAAGCAGCACCATCAAGATTAATGTTAAACGGAAGAGTGAGCATCACACTGAAGAGACTCTCTCTCTTTCTCTCTCTCACAGTTATCTGAGTTTAGGATATAAAGAGTGTGATATAAATACATATGTGTGGGTGTGAGAGAGAATGAGATAGAGAGCATGAGAGAGAAGGAAACATACAAAGCGAGCAAGAGAGAGAGAGATAGAGAGGGAGAAAGAAAAAGAGTAAGAGAGAGAGAGACACAAAGAGTGAGAGAAGGTAACATGGAAGGCGAGCGTGAGAGAGAGAGAGAGAGAGAGAGAAACACGGAGAGACAGTAACATGAAGAGTGAGCGAGCAAAAGAAAGAGCAAGCGAGAGGGAGAGAGATAGAGAGAGAGAGAAAGGTAACATGTAGAGTGAGAGGGAAACATGGAGGGAGAGAGAGAGAGAGAAACACAGGGAGGGAGACAGAAAGAGGGGGAAACACAGAGAGAGAGGGTACCATGGAGAGCGAGCAAGAGAGAGAGAGAAACACACAGAGAGAGGGTAACATGGAGAGCGAGCGAGAGAGAGAGGGGGAAACATGGAGAAAGAGAGAGGGTAATATGGAGAGCAGGAGAGAGAGTGAGAGATGGAGGGAAACACGGCGAGAGACAGAGAGAGGGTACCATGGAGAGCGAGCAAGAGAGAGAGAGAAACACACAGAGAGAGGGTAACATGGAGAGCAAGCAAGCGAGTGAGAGAGGGTAGCATGGAGAGCGAGCGAGCGAGCGAGAGGGAAACACGGAGAAAGAGAGAGGGTAACATGGAGAGCGAGCGAGAGGGAAACACGGAGAAAGAGAGAGGGTAACATGGAGAGCGAGCGAGAGAGAGAGGGGGAAACATGGAGAAAGAGAGAGGGTAATATGGAGAGC
>JBCNYH010000022.1:19839065-19849507 GCA_039654325.1 Tandanus tandanus | reverse complement strand
ACACACACACACACACACACACACACACACACACACACACACACACACACACACACACACACACACTCACACTCACAACAAGGAGCAATTTAAAACAGCCATGTAGCCTAATGTGCATGTCTTTGGACTGTGGAAGGAAATCGGAGACCCACACAAGCATGGGGAGAACATGCAAACTCCACTCCCGCTACTCAAACCCAGGACCTTGTTGCTGTGAGGCGAACGTGCTGACCGCAACGCCACCATGCCGCTCAGTTGCCATAAAGCTATCTTTAAAATATGATTACATCCCTCAGAAACTCATGCGAATTACAAACCGCACCTTTAAACAAGCCTAACATCCTCATCGACACAAAACCTCACACATGACTGTACAAGTATGACCGAGGGTTTCCATAAACCAGTCCTAACCCTACATTCACACTAGCATTATGTATCGCTTCTAGTCTCTTGTGGGCGTGGCCTGTTGTGTTTGTTTTAGTTCTAATGAGAAACAGTAGGAGAGGTTAGTAAAGCTAGCTTGATTAAGTGGTTTCAAATTTGCTTTGTACTCAGCATAAGCTACGCGCTAACCAGAGGCGACAACATTTCCGCTACTTCTTTCCAAACTTTATTTCTCTCTTTATCGAATGATTTCTTTATTCGTCTTATGTCTAATTTGCATAGAATTGATAAAATCTTGATTCATATGCTGCTTCATACCAGAGGAAATGAACAGATCATTAGTTTTCGCTGTAACTAATTAGCATGAACGTACGGCTAGTCTCACAGCATAAACAACTCAGCTACGTGTTTTCGCACTTGTTGGAATTCAGTAACGGTCCCCGATGTCTGCGCTGGCTCTAAAGATTCATTAGTACAGGATCGCTTGTACTCAAGACCACGTAGCTAGCCAATGCTAAGCCGCCTTACCCGGTGTTAAAGGGACTAACTGTGCAAGTTCACATATTTTATAGCTTAAGGAATTTTTTTAGTTTATCATTTACAAATGATTGTCAAACTCATCTAAAATAAAACATCAGAAATGATGCCATTTACGGTGTTGATGAAAATCATCTATAATATGTCTCTGGCTCGTTTTCAGACAACACATCAGGATGTCTGTTTGGGTGAAGAAAACACTGGCTGGCTTCTTTGAAAACACCAAATGACTAAGAATACACAAAAATGGAAGCGGATGAAAAGGAGTGAAGCAACCCTGGAGCGTACTCATGTAACCCTCTCTCGAGAAAGTAGCAACAGAGGCAGGACTGCTCCATCTTCTTTCACATCTGTCTTTTATGATGGTGTCATTCTCCCAAAGAAGGTTTTAATGCTTTAGAATCCTTTCTGACTGAGTGACGGCTCTCTTTTACCGGCGGAGTGTTAATCTTGACGTATCAGACTAAAACCAGTCGCAACGTCCGTTAGTTATGGATTCCACTAGCTGCCTTATATACTCATGGTGCGAAAGGACCAAAAAATAAGTCAGGACCTAACATATGCTAAAAACATGGTTGCCGGCACGGCGACGTAGGAGTGCAGGTTTGTCTGCTGATTGCTTCCTGAAGTGCTCTGAAGATGTGCTGGCTCTGGACGGACTGGCGTGTTGGTGTGTGCTAGCTGATGCCCGAGCTACATCGGGGCTTTAAACTGGTTTCCTGACAGATGCTGCCGGATGGACGGCTTGGAGCCTGCTGCATCACCAAGCTTTCGCCACACCACCTGAATACAGAGATAAAGAAACACAGAGGGGGGGTAAGAGAGAAAGAGGGAGGTGTTACACACTGCTTTTGTCACAGAGACAGTGGAGTAGGAGGTGGGAGTTGAGTCAGTGTATGTGGTGAAAAGAAAGGACCCATTGTAGCAGTGTGTCATCTCTGTGATTGTGCCCTTGACAGGCGAGAGGGCCTTGAGTGCACTCTTAGCCGTCAGGGAACCGCACGACTCTGCAGGTCCCACAGTCCACGCCAATCTCGTGGGTTTAAGAAGAGGCCCCTCTTACTAAACCTGCCCCACTCTATCTCTATAGTCCCATTCTGAGCGAGATGTTTAAAAAATGTACAGTGACTTGCAGTGCCGTGCATGAATGTGTACATTCCCCATTCTGTATATGCCCCCCTTTGTCATAACATTTTGGAGGGGACCTGGATTGTTGGGTGGGGTGGGGGGTCATGAAAAGGAATTGCACATCATAAGAAATTGAACAGGGCCTTCAAGCATAACTTATTTTCTCGCAAAATGTTAAACCTATATATCATATATGACAGAATGATTCTTTTAAAGAAAATATCTGTGTTTTGCACCAAGACAAATTATACAAACAAAAGCAAATAAATTAAACGTATAAACTGTTAGACAGTTAAAATAAGCGAGGCGGTTTTCCAACTCGAGTCTGTGGGTTAAAAATACTCGCTCGTGCACCTGCGCGCCTCCTTACTGGCTAAGCTAATATTGCGCCGAGTCAAAACAGCGAATACTTTTTACTCCCTCGCCCAAAGGCGCCTAGACCGTGTTCATGTTTAGTTATGACTTACCTTGGCTGTCCGTGTTATATCCTTGTCCAAACCGTACCGAAATTTAGGGAACCGACACAGCTCAACCAGCTATTAAAGAAAACCGCACTAAACATGAACCTTCAATCACGTGCATTTGTTGATAGTGCAGGGAAATCTCTCTCATTAGCATACAGGACGGATGCGTCATTAACAAAAGTAATGTGGAAACATGTGATTGTCACTTATCTTAAGTTTTCATTAGCAAGGAAATACAGAAACTGGACATAAGTAAATAGACACCCAAAATTATAGAATGAATATTTGCTGCTCGTAGAAGAGGCTTGCGTCTTGCTGCTCGGCCATAATGGCCCATTTGATGAAGATAGCACGTAACAGTTTCTGAACTAGTCAGACTGCTGTATAAAGGTGTACAAAGTTGTGCTAAAGTTATGCGAGCATGCCTCGCACTCCAGGAGCTCAAGAAATGTCAGAATTTTCAGAAAGGTCGAAATGTGGGTCAGTCAGAGGGTGGCATCAGCCAGCGACAAATAGCCCACAATTTGAATATTCGCTACATGAAGAGAGCAGTGGAGAAAAATCCCCGTTCCAAGCCCTCAGACACTGCAGAACACAAGCAAACCAGCTCAAAAACTGTTACGCGCCATCTTCATCAAATGGGCTATTGTGGCCAAGCAGCAAGACACAAGCCTGTTCTTCAACCAGCAAATATTCATTCTGAAATTTTGGGTGTGTATTTACTTATGTCCGGTCTCTGTACATAACTTACAGCTTCAAGGTCACCGGCATCTTGGTGTACACTAGCCCGTTTGAAAACTGCATCAGTTTCAGAAGTGTTGTTTTCAGTGGTAGTAGTGCATGTGGGTTTGTTTCAGTAGCTAAATATGGTTTGTTGACATGCAGGCATTATGAACTAAATACACAGGATCTAGGAATTATTATGATAACCGATTATAATGTGTGCGTGACTGAGAAGGTGGGCAATTCCCATTTGTTATTAAAAGATTAGCAGATTGCGCTCATTCGCCGAAGTATTAACCCACATCCGGTCAATGTGCAATTCTTTATTTTGATTGGTCGTCCATGTTGACATTCTTTGCACGCAAGTCCCCTCCTCAAAGTTTAATGCATGCAGGAGACTTAAAAAAGTGCGGGAATCCCGCAAGGCTGCGTGCTAACGGGAGCTCTGAACAATCCTTCAAGATGGCGTACAATCACTGTATTTATTATTTCTAAAATGACTCAGTGTTCCAGAGCTCTTTCTTCAGTTATGTAGGTATTTAAATTATTTTGTCAATCACAACAACTTAAAAGTCCCACCGTTTAACAAAGAACTTTTAAGCTGTTTTAAGTCATTCATTTGACGAAAGGTCAAAACTAATGTGTTATCCATCAAGTGTAAACTGCACATGTAGTCAGGTGTCACAAAATCGTTCCACAACTGGATTTTTAGGAGAGCGGTGGATGAATGATGAGTGCACTCTGGAACGAAACACTGACCCATTTTATACCAATAAATACAGTCACAATATGCCACTTTAATGAGTTAGCTTAAGTAAAAATGCTAGCATGCACGCATGACATTGCACGTTTAAAGCATAAATATAAATGCGCCCGTCCATGAAAGAACCCAGAGTTGTTTCTTCCAAGAATAAACCTCAAGGAGCTGTCAATACAAGATCAGGACAAACTATAGTTCTGAAAAACTACCAACAAGGGTTTATTTGGTTCAAAAAAATAATAATAATAATTCTTAAAGTTTAGACATTTCATAGTGAGATTAAGTCCGTTATTAAAAAAAAAAAAAAAAAAAAAAGAAAGAAAATGTCTGCTATCCGTGACTCTGCCTGGAGCCTAGAGTAATCCATCCAAAGGTCAACGACTGGTTAAAGATTTTACTGGACTGAAGCAACCAAGAGGCCAAGGGTAACTCAAAGCTCTAAACCAGTGCCCACAGACTGGACACTCCAGAAAAACATGGCAAGTCACATGAAACCCTATTTGAAGTTGCCAGAAGATGTACTGGAGAATTACCAAACATGAGGGAAAAGGTTCTGTGGTGTGACGACCAGTAAATTTTGGCTGTAGTATAAAGCGCTACATTCGGCAGAAAGCCAACACTGCTCATCAACACCAACCCCTGCAGTGAAGCATGGTGGTGAGAGCATCATGTTGAGAGTTACCCATGTCCTTGGTGTTAATTCTCTTATTTCCCTTTCTGGTTTGCTGGCCTCCTCTTGGCAGAGACATGATTGTGCAGCGTTCTGCCCTTATCCAATCTGCCCCGCTCTGTTTTTATCCAAACTGCCCCTCTGTGTTTGTTCTTGTTCTGCTCTAAATCTCTCCACAGCTCAGAGGAGCCCAATAGACCCACATTGTTCTCAGCATTAAAGTTATTTTAATTACTCTGACGGCTGCACTATAAACTCCACAGAGACCCTTTTTATTGAGGCCTCTAATAAAAGCAGCGTGAAAACCGAGTCCTGCCAGTGGGGTCACTGAAACAGTGTCCTCAATCAAAGCAAGAATAAATCCGACAGGAACACAGATTCGGGTTCTATAGCATGGCCTGCTATTGGTTATACTAATGCATATTCATTAGGGCAGCGTGTTCCCACTCAGGGTTTGGGAGTGAGACCATAATGGACCTCATGAAGGTCTGGTTAGAGAAATGATAAGCTTGGCATGGGGGCAAGGACCAACTGAGGAATAGGGTTATGTTTTTGCTGCTTTATGACAAGAAACAAACGTACTAATACAGGAACTCAGACTTACGTTACACATCTCCCTCACGATAGCTTTCTCTTTCTCACTGAGATCCTCCTCATAGTCCTCAGGAATCTGCCTGTCCAGGTTCTCATGAACCTCCAATACCTGAAGGATAGTGAGAGGAAAGAGTATAAGACCGGCAGCACCACTGAACCAAACCTCCATCAATGTGTCAAAAAGACTCTTTGGATTGGACGGTGCACAGTTTAGAAAAGCTTCTGTCTGAAAGTAAGGAAGTGCTTTATTATAGATTAACTTGTAGTTTAACTTCTAACACAATCAAGATTAAATTGTAATATTTGACCGTCTGAAAACGTTTTTTTTTATGCTAAAATTTACCAGCACTGAGTCACATAGTAGACTGCACATCCCATAAAACATGATCTATTATCCACAGGACATCTTCCTCAGATAAGGCCAAAGAAACGAGCCGATTTCAGCCCTGCCCAATTGCTGATGGACAGCTAAGTGTTCTAAAACACTATGAACACTCTGAGCTGTCCTAAGATAATTTCCACTAAAAGCTTCTTAGAAGCAGTACTGATGGAGCATAAACCAAATACAACGACTCTTTAAGGTCACATTAGGTCAAGATTTTTTTTCACAGTGCGTCCAATTCGCTTTGTAGAAGAGACGATCCAAGCTGCCTACCTCCTCAACCAATCTTTCCTTCATATTTCTTTTTTATCTTTGCACAAAACGAGGTTTTGGCTGATATATTTTAATTACCGGTGTTGGTTAGTCTGTCTGTAAATCTCTTTGCCTGTGAACAAAATCCTGGCCACAACCATGCATTAGCTTTTCACCCAACTTGGTGGGAACATTACCCTACCCGAGTCCCAGAGATTACTTGATTTGGAACATCTGGGTCAAAGGTGAAGGTCGGCGCAAGGTCACAAAGTTTTGGAGAGAGATCGCTTATAACTTTGAAACAAGTGCTGATGGACATGCCATTAATACGAAACACTATGAGAAAAACATATATTTACTTTACATTACAAAATAACCTTTGACCTTGAGTAATCTTGAAAGGTCAAACTCCAGCCATCTCGTAAATGCTTCAAACGAGAGTATTTTTTTCTGATCTGGTCATGTCCATTTACTATACAACATATTGTAAGACAAGCCCATAAGTAATTCAAACTAGTACCCATACATTATTCATGCTGCATGGTGGAGGTATCTTGCACTCTATGAGTGCCCCTCTAGTTTTTCTTTTTTTTTCTTTCTTGTTTTTATGTGAGACACTTCACTTGATAAAAAGCTCCTGCATTTACTTTAGTAAGGAAGTGCGATTTCATGCCACCGCAGGAATCTCTTCAGATTAAATACGCATGACATTTTATTCTTCACTCTATCGGTTTAGTTTAATAAGGACATTTGAAAGATGGTGCTGAGACGAACATACTTTAAAAAAAAACACAAGCAAGAACGTTTGTGACCCGATCTGGCAAAATGAGTCAGAAGTCGCAAGTACCACTTCGAAGATACAGGCCAAAATACATTATAATGCAACTATCAATTTTTTCGTTTTTTCTCTAATTTGATAGATAAACTATTAATCTATCATTTTCCGAAGTTTTATACCCAAGAAACTTATATAAAGTAACGCTTTGTCTTATATTAAAAAAAAACGCGTCAACAACTTCGTCAGTCTTACTGAAAATCCGGAATTAAACAAACACTGACGGGGTCATCGTCTATTGATTGATATGAGCATGTGCTAAAATGAACATTCTGTGAAGAATGTACAAGTTAAACAGTCTTGCACTTGTAAAATTTACCTTCATGGCATGAACCAGAGCCTCTGGTTTCTGAGAGGACGTCATGCAGGGTGTGATGGGTGAGGGCAGATCTCCACCCGGGAGTCGAGCAGTGCCCTGTGGAGAGAATCACACACTGAGTGATGACTGCTAGTGTTACAATCACATTATCGGAGAGGATGTGTGTTTTTGAAATAAGTCAGGCCTGTTTTTCTGAAGGGTTAAACTGTCTCAGAGCTCATCATTGTCAGTGCCGCCCTCATGAGCACCGAGCCCATCAACAATGAGTTCTTTGAGTGGGTTAGGCCTGGCGAGGCCCTGTTTAGACACAGTCTTTTGAGTTTCTTTCTAGCGTTAAATCCACAACAATTGAGCCCGCATTCCAGCAGTGGGGGCCTTGAACAGAGCTCTGAATGAGAGCAGCTCCTTGCTTTTAGCCTGCACTGCTCATTTACAGTTGCCAAAACACTCACATCGGGCTGGAACTGTGGGTGTTTCGCACACTGCTGATATGGGTACGCCCATGGGCACGAGGCGGATCACATGCACTACCAAAAGGCCATGATAAAAATCCTTCATTAGAATTCACAGACCAGGGTCAGCACACTACTTAAGAGCCGTATTCCGATAACAGCCATTAAAAATAACTGCTACTATTCGAAAGCACAAGGCCAAGCGCAACTTACCATCCATCAAAATTCAACAAGCAGAAGCCAAGCTTAAATATAGTCAATAACACTTAAAGTAACTGCACTCTACTGCGCAATACTATACTACACTATTCCATTATACTATAGTAATACAAATTTACTATCCACAGGCCACACCCAGATATACTTCACTATACAATACTCACTCACTCACTCACTCATTTGCAGAACCGCTTAATCCTATTAGGGTCATTGAAAGGCTGGTGTCTATCTCAGCCAACAATGAGAGAAGGAAGGGTACACCCTGAACAGAGCGCCAGACCATAGCAGGGCCAACATACACTCACACACACACAAAAACATTCACACTCACACCTAAGGCCAATTTGAAACATCCAGTTAGCCTAATGCACATGTCTTTGGACCGTGGGAGGAAACCAGAGTACCCGGAGGGAACCCGCACAAGCACGGGGAGTACATGCAAACACCACACAAAAAAGCCTGACTCAGGACGCGAGCCCAGAGCTTTCTAACTGTGAGGCACATGTGCTAACCACTACCTCATCGTGCTGTCTAGTTTCCAATAAACCAGAGTAAAATAAATAAATTACCCAAAAGCCACAATGAAATAAACTCTACAGTACTACAGTAGAATAAGGTTAATATCTACAGGTCAGTCAAATATACTTCACTATACTGCAGGAGAGTATACCCACACTCAAACATACTCCACAATAGTAACGTAAACGTTATGCTACGTTATGGTAAACGTTATGGATATGCTACAGTAAAAAAATTACTATCCAGATGTCACAGTCAAATATATTTCCCTCTGCTATAGTACACTGAATGTAATACCACAGACCCACACTCAAATATACTCCACTGTATTATACAGAAAAGGTGGCACTGGTGACGTGGTGGTTAGCAACTCACAACAAGAAGGTCCTGGGTTCGAATCCCGGGCTTGGCGAAGACATTTCTGTGTGGAGTTTGCATGTTCTACAGTACTTGTGGTTGCATGGGTTTCCTCCAGGTACTCCAGTGTCCTCCCACAGTCCAAAGACATGCACATTAGGCTAATTGACTTCTCCAAATTGCTCTTAGAGCGTGAGTGTAAATGGCTGTGTGTGTGTTGCCAGGCGACAGACTGGCGAGCTGTTCAGGCTGTCACCAAGAGTCAGCCGACGTACGCTCCTCCCTGTAACCCTAATAGGATTAAGTGGATTGGAGAATGAATCAGTGAATTAATTTATTATAGAGAAGAAAGCTTAACATGCACACTTTAAAAAAATTCTACCGCATTAAAATAAAGTTATTCTTCTCTGTACTATAACTATATACCGTAGTTCTAGTACTCCACTAAACTACAGTAAATCAACTACCCAAGGGAAACACTGAAATGCACTTTATAATACTACAGTAAATGTACTTTCCAGAGGTCAGGATGAAATACAGTCTACTACACTATAGCTATGAAAACAGCTATGAAAAATTATTAAGAGACTTTTAATATTGTTTAACATTTAACATTCTATTATATTAAAGTAAACACTATACTACACTATACAGTTCAATACACTGAGGCTATATTAGAGTTTAACTTGGATCTAATTGTCAGATTTTAAGGGAAACAGACCCTGCTCGGCTAGCAAAACGATGTTGTTCTTGAAGTTAATATCTGTTTTCTGTTAGTCCAGGACGCGTGCAGTGTTCTATATTTACCATAAACGAGAGCATTATACTATCTTAGTGAAATGCATACACAATAAAGGTGAGAGGATTAAATGATCATCCTGTGTTGCGCTGTGTCTACAGGTGGATTTGCGCCATTGGGAACACGTGTGTGAGTGGCGCCAAGGGAACATTAATTACGCAGCATTAGTGTTTCTGCATCCGACCAGCTGAGCGTCTCTGGAAATCATCATCTGGATTTCCATCATCGCCATCATTCATTTGATGTAGCATCACAATTCACAAACACACACCTGAAATGACCTGAAATGAACAGAAAGGGCTTGGAGTGGCAGATAAACTGGGAAGAGTCTGACCTCTGAGTTACTTCCATCTACAGCCGGCTTATAAAGGAATTAAAAAAACCCTTGGTGATATTAATCCCCTTTTAAGATTCAACCAAGAGCTCTGTACAGGGGATCGGGTAAGGCAGATTAGGCCTCAGGTGATAAAGACGTCTTTGGCTTCGTGCAGGACGTGTCTGCAATCTTACCTCAACATGACAAAGTTCTAAGTGTACTCAGTCACAGCAACCAAGCCAGAGGAAAAGCATTTACATAAATACACCTTTAAAACGGAAGTGCGGTGATATCATCTGGACTCAAGTCTCACAGAAGGATGGAAGAAAGAAAGAAAGAAAGAAAGAAAGAAAAAGAAAGAAAGAAAGAAAAAAGAAAGAATGAAAGAAGAGTGTAAGATAGAGAAAAAAGAGGAAGGAATGAGAGAGAGAGAGAGAGAGAAGAGCAAGAAATCTAGCTGTCCAAATTGGCAGAAACCACAAAGAAGGATAGTACGACGGAGTATTAGGGCCACATTAAGAAAAATGTTTTTTGACAGACTTCGAGAATAAAGTTGCAATATTACGAGAAAAAAGTCGTAATTTTACGAGAATAAAGTCGTAAATTTACAAGAATTAAGTTGTAAACCTGTTTTAAAAGAGGAAAGTCGCTAAAGTGAGAGCCGTGGAGCATTTCGTGAAGTTATACTTCAACATAGGTTTCACAAACCAGGAGATACATGCATCTATTCCG
>JBCNYH010000022.1:19798148-19810951 GCA_039654325.1 Tandanus tandanus | reverse complement strand
GAGAGAGACACAGAGAGAGAGAGAGAGAGAGAGAGAGAGAGAGAGAGAGAGAGAGAGAGAGAGAGAGAGAGAGAGAGGTAGATACAGAGAGAAAAAGAGAGAGATAGATACACAGAGAGAGGGGGAGGGAGGGAGCGAGAGAGTGACAGAAAGAGACAGAGAGTGAAAAAGAGAGAGAGACACAAAAAGAGACATTGAGATGAGGGAGAGTCAGCCATGCTCTATACCACCATACCATGCTTTTGAAGCACACAGACAGTTTTCTCTCCACACACACACACCAACACATTCTGTAAAAACAGAAGCCAGAAACTCCAGGCTCGTCCTGTCCTGAGGGCAGGAATCGACCCTAAACTCATCCCTCCTATCGTTCAGACGAGCGAGCCTTCATTTCCACTGACCTCATAAACACCATGAGCCTGAACGTGGAGCGGCACTCAGAGAGGTGGTGATCTTCGGCTCTCTGTTATTTTTCCATTCACTCTGATTTAATCTGGTGAACTGGAAGCAGAGTGTGTTTCCTAATAACAAGACAAATTGATTCACTCTGTCGGAGCTGCACTAGATTTGACTTTATTACAGAGCTGTGAATAAACGCTGCACTGCACTGTGCCGTGCGGAGAGTGTGAAAAACATAAATAAGGCACAAAATTTTTGAATTGAATTTTTTTAACCCGAATCTTACCTGTGAAGAAGCAAATGTTTATACTCAGAGTTACGTTATTGTTTTATCATAGTTTAAAAAAAATTAAGGAAAATTATTTTCATATCATTTCAAATATTGCGAAATATATACATATAGTGATGAAATTGTGTAGTGATGTGGCATTACTGTTATTATGTGGCAAAAAAGAATCAACACCCTTCGACAAATCAGATTCAAGAGTCCTATGTGATAATGATTTAACAGACGATTCCTTCGTGGTTCTGAACTTCGCAACACAGAGTTCTGCATTCAGTCTGAAAGAACTGAGTGGAGAACAGAAGGCAACACCATTAGCGAGTAAGCCGATACGTTCACTCCGGAGAAGCGTCCTTTCTACCAGAGTGTAACACAACTCTCCGAGATGCCACGTCAGGATAATGAGCCTCTTCATGCCGTGAGGTCCTGAGGTTGGTTTAAACACTGACGCCGTTTGATTTTATTTGCCATGTTTCCTTTTTTCTTCTCCTATGCGCCTGGAATCGTCTTGCATGGATGGAGATCTGGATTATTCAAGAGGCGCATCTATTTTTGCTTGTATACAGTATGACTGAAAAACTGTCACGGGGCTTGAGCTGATGTTAAAGTGTAAACTTTAACTCCAGCTCGGCGCCCAACTCCACCCAATGCATAATTTTAAAAAATGTCAAAAAATGGGGAGGAGGAGCTGGGGGGGGGGGTTAAAGAGGGGGTGAGAAAGCCAATAATGAGCTTCGATTTGAAAATGAGTGACTCCCACTCAAGGGTGGGGGCTGGGGGTAGTAGGGGTATGTACCTTTGGATAGAGGGAGTTAAATTCATAACGCAGAGAAGTACCAAACAGTGGACTCTATGTCAGCATGGGCCTTGAACGTTTTAGCATGATTTTAGCCAGTAGAGGATGTTTTAAGCCATTTTTAACCCATAAAAAGCTGATTTTTATACAAATGGCTATTTGTATTAATGCAGTATTGACACCAGAGTTGATGTGTTTCATCACAGTATAGTTATTATTGTTGTTGGCATTTTAAAACCTTGAAAACTCTTTTTAAATAAGCCCCACCCTCTCCTATCCTTATAAGGCAACTCACAATGCATAAGTCATTTAAATAGAGAAAAAAAAGACTATTTTGAGTTTTATTTTTGTTTGTTGTCAATTCTAACTAGCATTGCACATAGCAGGACGACTACGCAAGACGAATAGTATCTGCTTCTTAAATTTTCAGACTGCATTTTAAATGCATAGATTGAACTGTATTGCTTTTCCTGATTGGTTGCCATATGTCCTATTACAGATTACTGACACACACCGAGTTTGCACACTGTCATCTTACAGCAGTCCGATTTGAAAAAACACACCAGATACATTATCAGCAGCTTATCAGCTCTGCTATCTAAGCACAAAGTGTTCAGGTGGAGGAAAACCACACGGCTTTACGTACTAAAGGAAATGAGAGGAAGGTGAATCATAGGAAGTGTTGAGGGAGTGGAGCAGTGGGCGGGGCTTCAGTTTTTTTACGCTTCCAAAAATATATTAATGCAGCTTATTCTTGTGCAACTCGCTTGCTGGAATTAAAGCAATGCAAAAAAAGTTGCTCAACCATAAGATTACTGTTTTCTCTGACAGCATGGTATTTAAAAGGAATTACGTGGTACATCCAAAAACACCAAGTAGCTCCTGTTTATCAGTTACACTCCCTCGCCATTTGGTCAAGTTACCGAGGGAATAACAAAAGCGTAAACCACTTTGTTTTGAAGATCTCAGAAAGCTTAATGTCTGATATATACAGAGACATATCAAAAGTAAATGGACACCCTTCATCATAGTTTTACCCGTGAAACACCAGGAGGTAAATTTCCAAGAAGGAAAAATGATGCCATTAATTTCCTTAGTGTGTCTCTGTAGATTTAGGCACTGCTTAATAGCGGAGATCACGAGAGATGAAGCTGGCCAAGCCGGGGTTTGCTTTGCACTGCCTATCATGTCTGCTTCCCGGCCATGAACTGACTGTGAGGACCTCGTCCACACAGAGTCAGAAGTAAGAAGGTTCCGGATTACAACTCCCAGCATGCCCTGCAGTGGTGAGAACCTATCTAGAAGTTTAATCAGCACAATAACAGAGACTCGCTTAGACCTCATTAAGCCACAAAGTAATTAACGTCTTTTGCTCGCTAGTCTGTTTGTGTTATTAATGTTTCAGGTCCCCTGTATGTTCTGTCACTTAAGTGACTATGTGCTTTGTTTTCTTATTGCTGGCTTATTTTTCTCTGCCCTGGGTGTTACTGGACAGCTTATTAAGTGGCCATTGAGTGATTTGCACAGCATCTGCAACCTGGTCTCTTCGCTTCTCTCTGCTCTTTAGCAGGACACGGTGATACTGTGTTTGCTTTCAGTAGCCGATTTCCACTTTCATTTCTCTCATCTGTCTTGTTAGATTAAGTATCCGTTTGACAAGTTCCTGTTCTGTCATGTTCAAGCTTCTGATTACGGCGTTCAGTGGCACGGCAGCTTCACTAGGTTTCCTGTAGTGGGATGGCGCAAGCATCAGATAGGACATGGGACAACCATCCAAGTTATGTTCCATGCCTACGGTGCGTGCTCGGCAGCTGGAGAATCCATCCACAAAGTATAGTTAAACAAGAACACAACGTACGTGGAACCAAAAGGCCAAACAGCACAAACACACACACACACACAAAAAAAATTCTAATTGAATCATTGCCAGCTCCCAGCTTCCTATCACACAACAACCACCAACCAGAGAGAGGCACAGGCAAGCAACCTCTGTGACACGTGATGCTGCCACCCACATCTCTGCGAACTTCTGCACATGGGCATTCAGGGGAGCCTAACACACTCAGAGGGAAAGCGCTATCCGTTCCCTTGTGCACATGGGCTCACATGATGATCGTTGGTGATGGCTCCATTCCATGAGACCTTGCTCCAATAGACTCCGAGCCTTGGATGGCTGCAGCACTAACCTGGATTTGAACTTGCAATCTTCAGTTTGATAGTCGTTGATCTCGTCCGTGCGCCACTCAGGGGCCTAATGTTAAAGAATCCTTTAAAAATTCCTGGATCCAGAGTTCGATCTCCAAAATCTAATAAAGACTTCCTTGCTCAAAGTCCCACCTCTTCTTCCCCTCCACTACATTTTACATAATCCTGCTAACCAACATACACAAACAGCGGGTAAAACATAACCTCCATGGCGGTTACATCTCCTTAAGCATGTAAATGATTATAATATACACTTCTGAATTATAGTCACAGATGCTGTAATATGTTGAGAAAAAAAGGAAAATGATCATTATCATCATCCTCACCTTCAGGTCAAACAGAATCTGAAAACACTGCCGCGTGCTTTGTGTTATATTAATACATTCCTGACAACGTCCTAAAAAGAAAACAGAGTTTTGAAAGATCAGACGTGAAGTTATGTCTGGGAAATCTCCTTCCTGTTCCAGCTGTGCTTTAAAAAAAAAAAAAAATCAATCAAAACACACAACACGGGCGGTCAACCAAAACTAGCTTGTGTTCAATGGCAGTGTGTGGAGAGTTCCGCTGTTTTAAAAAACGTTCACAATCGGAGACATGTGTCTGGCAAAAACTTTATTTCCTTATTCTTCTTGCGCAATAGCTGCGCCTCACATGGGATACTGCATGTGCGTTTACTGTTCAGGGAGATTCATTTACATACTAACAGCTATCCAAGAAGTAGGAAAAACATGGAATGTTGGACACTCAGTGATTGATAAGTACTGGAAAGAGGCGGAGCTACAAACTGGCACTGAGCAGCCCCTGTCACACACACAAAACTCATGTAGACCATTATAAACATGTTCAAAATTTTGTGGGTAATTCTCGAAGTGAGGTCCATTTCCTAGGTCTGTTTTGCGATGCCCTACGATGTCCTACAGCTGTATTACAACAGAGACACGAATTTCATACACTTTTTGGGTCATCAGCTGTGCTTACAATGGTACGGTTTTCTTCCTATCGTCCTATGATTGCCCTACGTTAAATCCACAGGACTTCCTTATGTACCCGTGTATCATAAAACATTTTTATGACAGTGTGGCCAAACATCAACCAAATATCACAGGAATTTATCACAAGATTAATTCGTTTTGCAAGAAACATATGACTTTTATATGAACGTTGTACAATTTGACTTACAGAACTGGCCTATTTTCCCCCCACGAGAGACGTACAACATAAATTTTGTACACTACCAGTCAAAAGTTTGGACACAATTACTTGCAGTGTCCAAACTTTTGACTGTGACTTATGGGTATATGAACTGGGGTATTAACTATAACAGAACTTACATACTGACATCACTGAACACCAAAAATTCCAGTTATTTTTCATTTAATGAACACAGTTACTTAAAAAGTGTTATTTATAAATGTATATTATTTTATACCTATATATGTAGTATTCAATTTATATTAACTGGTTATAAATCAGTGGAATAATATCAGAAGTTGCCCAAGGATATTGCCCAAGTTCCTGATTTCCCAAATTCCATGTTGAATGACCGTTCCGTTGCACTCTCATCACAACTTGGACTGCAGAAAGTTTTTCAGAGTTATGAGTACAGTGGATTGCAGCATAACTTCAGGAGCAGGAATAAATTGAGCCGGGTGAGCACAGCTGCTATAACATACAATACCAGTCAAATGTCTGGACAAAACCACTTATTCTACCTGAAATAGGAGGTGTGTCCAAACTTTTGACTGGTAGTGTATGTGAATGCAGCTTTGAAATCCACTTCATCCAAACCTACATCAGTACCTTCTGTCGTAACGCACTAAATTTGTATGAGAAAAAAATTAAATAAAATCGAAGGTTGCAAAGTTGCAATGTGAACCTCCAAAGCGCACATTTCTACAATGCCGAGGCATGTTTAAAATCTTCGAGTTGCCAATGTGAATAATTACGCTACGTTTTTTGTTGCCACAGTTGACATGGGCAATTTTAAAACGCAAAATATGGCATGTTTACATTATCGTCAGCTAAATTTACATCGCCACTGAGACCAAATATGACCGAAAAAATACATCCAAAATCCAAAAATATGAAGACGGTGTAGCGTGACGCTGAACTCACAGGATAGCTACAAAAGCAGCAATGTTGAAATGTAAACAAAACATGGAGAGAATCGAAAAACATGACCATGACTTCATGGGTTTTTCAACATTTACTTTTTGTGCTTATATTTGCGTTTTTGTATGCGTGTTTGCATTTTCTACACGTGTTTGCGTTTTCTATGTTGCACTTTGATGACGTAAGCAAGGCTGGGATTTTGCATCTTATGTGTTGGCTTTTCATGTAAACGTAAAGAGCATAGCGTTTTTGTCATTCCATAAAAAAAATCATGTTAAAATTCTTTCTGCAGGCGTAAAAAGAAAAGCTTATAAATTAGTTACCTAGTGGTTTTGTAGTTTCTTGTGATATGTGTGTGTGTGTGTGTGTGTGTGTGTGTGTGTGTGTGTGTGTGTGTGTGTGTGTGTGAAGAAGCTTGAAGTGTAAGAACTAAAGCACAGACAAACCCTTTAGTCAAACAGTGGGGCTTGTTGCTAGGATACGTTCTTATCAATAGCTCGGTATGCCGTGTGTCTCGCTCGTGTGTTTCCCGGCCTCGCGCTCTGCCTCGCTTTTTATTCTCCTGTGCCAGACCCCAATTCTCCCGTGCTCATCATTTTGTCTCATCATGTTTTGAGAAACCTGTCTTTCATGCTGAAGGAGTGTGAATCGTTTACGTTAGGTCATGTTAGTGCGATCACAGCCATGTTCGGTCTCGTCTGCTTTTTAATTGTTATTAGAGCATATAATATGACTCTTAGTGACTCTTAGTGACTGTTTTTTTACAGCATAGGTTGCCGGCTGTTTTCGCCAACCCTCCACAGCAACAGGTATTCCCGGGTGGTCACCCTTCCAAGTATTAACCAGGCCCGTCCCTGCTTGGCTTTCGACATCCGATGGGCTCAGGCCTCCGCAGGGTGAGTGGAGGGTGGAATAAGTAGCAACATATCCTAGAATTCTTGATTCTAATTGGTCAATTATGGCATTCTATAGGTCTGTTATTTTCATATGTAGACTATTAAAATTTTGTAAATACTAAAAATATTTTTTAAACTAATAAAATAATTTCTAGGTTAATTAATTTTCTTTTTACATTTCTAAAATTATTTTTAAATCAAAATCTCTAAAGCAGTAAAATCATTTTTAATTATAAAATTATTTTTAAACCAATAAAACAAATCAAACCAATAAAATTAATTCTGAATCAATAAAATCTCAGTTTTTAATCGGTTGTAATATCTTTAATAGGAAAAGGAAAAGTACATCAAGCTGGTAATTATTGCAAAGTAACTCCCTACACATCGCACGGGGCTGCGGCATCACACTGTCGGGGTTTATTTCCCAATAATAACTGGCTCACTGTACATCATACAGTACTCAATTACCCATAATCACGCCACAGTGTCACAGATTATTTTCCTCCAACAGCAAAGCGGACTTTGTTTAAATTTGTCCTGACATATTCTTGAGCCGTAAAATCGTGATTCATATTTTATCGAGAAGAAGAAAAAAAACTTTTGCTGGTTAAATAGATTTGTAGCAACAAGCTCAACAAACAAATCCCCACCCTGCAAACTGGTAATTTGAGTACTCCATCCCTCACTCATTTACTGTCATGTGCTCAAGCAAATCGGATCAGAATGCCCGCGGTGCCAAGCTAATGTTTCTGAATCCGCGTTAAAATGAATTTCATTTACGTGTAACGCGGTTGTGAAAACACAACAGAGCGGAACACAACAGAGCGCTGCAGCTTTGTGATGAACAAGTACACACAGGACTTGTGCAGTTCATGATGTAAACAGGGTGTGCACTCCTTCACGCTCCTTCGCACCTGTTCACACTCCTTCATCTGTGCACGCTGAGGTTAAGGAAAGCTCTTGGACAGAGTTCAGTCAGGAAAATAAATGGCTGTTAAAAGGGATTTTCAATAACATCTGCGATGATAATGTGGATACACACAAATTCCTAAAATGCCTCAGCAGAGGGCGTATCTGTAAGACCAGGGATGCACAACTCCCTACCTTTTTTCTCTTGTGCAAGTATATATATGCTAGAAATATTGTATTTTCAGATCACTATAAAAGCCTAACCTTAAAATTTGACCATGCACAAAATAACGTGATTACCTTTCCGGTTTTATTTTTCTCACACCACTGCACCACTAAAAAAAAAAAGAACACGTCATATTTTTTATCTATTTCATGTTGTGGAAAGTCCACAAACAACTTACATCATAGCAACATATCCTAATGGAGTGGGCCAGCTTGGTGGATGGAGGCTTGATATTTTTATAATAACAATATTATTAATAATTATTATTATTGTATAATATTATTAAGTGCCTGCGATGGCTTGGCGAGCTGTCCAGGGTGTACTCTGCCCTCGCCCAGAGTCAGCTGAGATGGGTGCCAGCCTCCCCGCGACCCTAATTAGGATTAAGCGCTTCAGAAAATTCATGAACGAATGAATTATTAAGTACAGTGGTGGCTCAGTGGTTAGGGCTTTGGGATACTAATCCGAACCACTATGCTACCACTGTTGGGTCCTTGATCAAGGCCCTTAACCCTCAATTGCTTGGTTTTCTAAAAAAAATTAAAATAAAAAAAATAAATGTAAGTCGCTCTGGAGAAAAACGTCTGCCAATAATAATAATAATAATAATAATAATTCTATCCCTAACCATAGGCTGAAGGAAATTCATCCTGCATGAAGGAACGCTATGTCCCTAAATCTAGCTAGCCACGACATGCTAAACTGCTGCAGTGCTCCTTAAGTGGCTTGAGGGCTGAGCTTTGATTCTGCATGTTGACATACTTCATTTTGAATCGAAACATTCATTAGGGATGTGTTAAAGGGCTCAGCAGTATTAAAAAAAAATAAAAAGAACACATTCAGGATACATTAACCACCATTAAATCTTAGCAAACTTGACAGGAGCTTGAAGGGAGTGTAAATAAATAGCTAAGTATTGATGACATACTGCAAAGTATATTATACTGAAGTACATACATGTTTGGCATGAAAGGAGTTTAATCCAGTGAGAGTAGAACTTCAGGCCTCTGATCCATAATGTTTATTAGAACAATGAGTATTTCATTTGATTCAGGTTTAACACATACCCCATGTGTAAGATTTCCAACAATAAGTAAAATATAGCATTAAAATGACAAGGTTGATAAAATGTATTTCATTATTACAACCCCAAGCACTGTGTATACAGATTTTTGTATACTCTGGATAATGGACATTAAATTTCCCCTCGCAAATTCAGGAAAATGTTTGATACAAAATGGTGGACAAAACCTTAAGGTTTGCCCAATTCTGAGATCCTAGAAATTCAACAAAATGCCATTAAAAAATTAAGAGAAAGCTACGCAATACAGCCTTCATGTTTTTCACTGCAAAAAAACCTTTTAAGTTTTAAAAGATTTAAAATACTATTTACAGTTATTCCACAAGCTCAAGTCGACAAGAGTGAGAGCAATATCCTAGTAGTAGATTAGCCAATCAGAGCGTGCAGTTACTCATATCCAGTGGGTATGGACAGAATAATCAGTAATATGCACCTCACCTTCAGGGCATAATTGTTATATATTAGTCAATATTGGTTTATATGCCAAGAGACACATACGATTAAAAGTTCCGAAATCCCAATTTGATTGTGAAGCAATTCATGTTATGGTGTGGAAAAAGTAACTATACCCAAGGAAG
This sequence comes from Tandanus tandanus, assembly GCA_039654325.1. Lineage (NCBI taxonomy): Eukaryota > Metazoa > Chordata > Actinopteri > Siluriformes > Plotosidae > Tandanus > Tandanus tandanus. The sequence continues at coordinate 19,801,466 of JBCNYH010000022.1, read as the reverse complement.
CATGTGTGCAAAAAAGAAAAAAGAAAAAAAAATTTTTTTAGTAGCTATTCCACTTTTGATGGAAGAAAACTAACTGAATATATTTTTTAATAATTTTTTTTATATGCAGTTTCTTGTGCAGAAGAAAAGAAACCTCAGACACTCCATTCATCACAGAAATAGATCCAGCGAAAACGTTGATACTGAAAGAATCCTCTTGCTGAATAATGTTTTGGTTGCTTTTAAATCTTCAAGTTGCTGCAAAAGAACTAATGCTGAACCAAAGCCCAGTCCACCGAGGCTAAAACATTTCATTTCAGCGCATCCTGGCTTTTACAGCAAACCAAAATGATTGAGTTAGATTTTCCCCTCACGTGCTTTTTCACCATGCACCTCATAGAGACGTCGCCCAGAGCAGACCTCAACCCAGCATCATATACTGTCTGAAGATTGTTTTTTTATCTCGTTACTGAAAGCTGAGCATGCCTGAAGGAAATGTGTGTGGTTATGTAACCCACCGGGATAAACCTCAGCTTTACAAATAAGCAAAATGGAATACCGAGCCCTATGAAAAAGTGGAACAGCACTCACTAAAGCCTACTGAGACTTGGCAGAGACACGAGACGGCAAATGGAAAGAGTAAGGGAATGTAAGGAGCCTAAAAGGTTTCACGGGACAGCTTTCTTATCAGTGGGGTGGAAAACACAACCCTACCGTTTCCAAATAGTGTGTGATAACAGCACTGTGACACATCAACAACTCTGAAAATGAAAGCAGAGATGGCATTGTTGAGAGAGAAAATGGGGTGAAGGGGGTGTTGGGTGGTTCAGAAACAGGGCCTATGACGAATGCGCTCAGGTCTAAATAGGATGACGTTATGGCTCCATTCTCGCCGGTGGTCTTTGAATACCCCTTCCTCCTTTGTGCTTTGAACAATGTGGCTGGACAGATGGCCCCGGTCTAAATCGGCGCTACTCAGCCCCCCTAAAGACAACATGCGATTTCACCAACCCCACCTCCCCTCAATCTGGATTACCCCGGGGGTAGGTGTTTAGTGCGTTCTTGTGTTTTTACAAAAAGTGGAATAGCAAAATTAAACTTTTTGGGACTGGTCTCTAACATGGATCATAAAAAAATCTCAACTTTATATTATAGCTGTTATACTTAATGAAAACAAAAGGATGGAACAAAAAGGTTCAATTTCCCTACAACTTACACCTAAATCCAAAAACATGGTTACATCACCAGCTTAAGGCAGAACCCAAAAGAAACCTGCTGCTTCCCAACCATCTTACCCCAAGGCCTAAATAGTATCCCTTCATGCTCCTCCATCCTGCCCCATAAAAAGGGCTCAAATTTAACCTCTTCCTACCCCCGTCTTGACCAAGAGTCTTAACCTCTTCATACCTATATAACAATCAAACATGGGCTCAAATACTACCTTCGTCGCCTGATGTCTCCTGAGGCCTAGATACCTCATCATACCTCTCAACTTGATTCTCTCATACCTGGAAGCTACTTCTTTCTATTATTCTTTTTTTTTTTCTCCCTAATTTTAGTAGTATCCAATTCCCACCCATCAAGTATTACCTTCCCTATCACATGACCACCACCAACCAGGGAGGGGTGTGAGCATGCACATGCCCACTTCGTGACATGCAATGCCCGCCACCCGGCTTTTTTCGAACTACTTCGAATGCGTATTTGGGGGGCAGTATAACACACTCTGAGGGAATCTGCCCCCTCGTACAAATGAGCTCACAGATGCCCATGATTGGCTGGTGATCGCTGTGAGTGACAGGGAAGTGAGCGTATGCCATCCCTCCCTCCCATGAGAGCTCGGACAATTAGCTCCCATGGACTCCCGGTCACAGATGGCATCAATCCGGATTCGAACTTGCGATCTCCGGGTTGATAGCTACCTCTTTCTAAACCATAATTTTACCCTAGTGCTCAACTGATACCCTTTCTGTACACCAATGACATCCCCCAAAGATGGTCTCCCTCCATCCATCCAAAACAGTCCAAAAGCTCAAGGTTTGGGTGAATGGGACATCCAAAGTCAAAGAGGGGAGTCATAATAACCCTTGTAACTTCTCACCATCTCAGTCAGTAGTTGCTTCATCACAAGCTTGGACAAGTGCACGGTATAAAAAAACAGACATAGGGTGAAACAGAAGAGGCGGGGTGATGGATTAATGGATTTTCAGATTAAAACCAGAAGCTGGTGTAAGAAAAGACAATCATTTGCTTCAGTGCCCTTTCTGTGACAGGTAAAAACAAAACGTGTTGCCACATGTCAGTCTTAAAATACATAAAAACACAAATCTGCCTTAATGTTAATAGAAAAGAATGGAGAGCCAGACTTGCACAGTGATCCGCCTACTGAGACAGAAAACAATTCAGCCTGCGAGACAAGCACCAGGCAAGCCAAATATGAGAGCTGCTGTGGGAGTCATCTTTTAAATATAAAACTGCACTCAATCCTTTTAGTTTGGCTGGATCAAATTAAAGGACACAACCCACAAACCCTGTTAGGGAGCTTCAAAATCGATTAGATAATTTAATTCCTCTATTCGATAATGGCGGAAAAGGAAATGTATACATTAAATCTCTCAAGGACGTTTAGCCCTTATGTTTTATGCTGAGCTCATGTTTACTGAGTCAAGCAATAAAAATGAAAGTGAAGATGAAAGTTGACCTTATAGAAAGTATGTGCAAGACCAGCACTACATCCTGATCCAAAACACACTTCCTTTCTACCATACCAATTCAACCTACTTAAAGAAACCATTTATACCACTAATATACCTAAGAGGTATGCAGTTTTCCAGCCTTACATTCTTTCCCCAAACCCAAAAGCTAACTCATTTCTCCCTTCTGTTTTACCACAAAACTTCAAAGAGAATGTTTCTACTTCTGAGGTACCGATTACTAAACCTACCTACTTTTTGCTTTATTCTTAATATATAGATTTAGGCACTGCCTAAAAGCAGAGCTCTGGATAGATGTCTCTTGAAAGGTGACATTTTAATGCCTTTCTTTTTACCATTTTCATTTGTATCACCGGTCTTGTTAGTTTAATTATCCGGTTGACAAGTTCATGTTCATGTAAAGCTTCCGACTTCAGCATTTGTTCCATAAACATTTACCATTTGACCAGCAAGTTTGTCTGCCTACCTGAGTTAGATTGTGTGTTTTTTATTCCGTGTTGAGTCTGAACAGTGTATATTCCTCTATTTTTTGGGGGGGGGGGGGGGGGGGGGGGTTTTCAGTTTTTCCATTTCTACCTCACCCCCCCCCCCCCCCCCCCCCCTTAGTTTTCCTTTTCTTTTTTTG
>JBCNYH010000022.1:19755901-19768302 GCA_039654325.1 Tandanus tandanus | reverse complement strand
GTCAGCGTGTTTCTGCCCTGCGATGGCCTGGCGAGCTGTCCAGGGTGTACTCTGCCCTTGCCCAGAGTCGGCTGAGACGGGCGCCAGCCCCCCGCGACCCTAATTAGGATTAAGCGGTTCAGAGAATGAATGAATGAATGAATGAGAATGAATGAATGTATTATTATTATTATTATTATTATTATTATTATTATTATTATTATTATTATCATCACTAATCACTGATTTGCCGACCTGCTTAATCCTACTAGGGTCGCAGGGAGGCTGGTGCCTATCTCAGCCGACACTAGGTGAAGGTGGTGTACACCCTGAGCAGCATGCCAGACCATCTCAGGGCAACATACACTCAACCATTCACACTCCCACTCACACCTAAGGTCAATTTGAAACAGCCAGTTCGTCTAATGGGCATGTCTTTGGACTGTGGGAGGAAACCGGTGTACCTAGAGGAAAACCGGGATGAGGGTGCGGGGCATTTTTAATGCAGTCCTGTGTTATTCTGTTTGTCATATTGTATTCTAGTCATTTATTTTGTCTTCCATATGGCATGCTGGCACATTTATGATAAACCAACAGCAGTGAGCATTCCCAGTGTCTCTTTTGGGATTCTTTTATCTCTGTTTGAGCACCAAAACAAAATAATTATTGTGGCATGTCTACTGCTGCAGCTCAAGCTGGGTTGGCGCTGTATGAGTTTAGGCTTTACTTGTCACAGATAAGAATCATATGTTGTGAAAGGAATTATTTGGTCGTGAGCTGAGATCGACAGGTTTTAGAATTCATAATGTCCTGGAACAGAAACTTTATTGGAATGAGTGGTGACAGAAGCATAATGTAGTAATTTTCTATAAATGCATGTCTATCGTCCAAACATCTTTGTCATGTGATCTGAATTCAGCTTTATCAGAGTCATCTCATTCACTGCTGTAATCAAACAGTCTAAAACTTGTACACATTTTGTCTTGTTTACTGAGTCGGTAGCTTTAAGGATTATCACATCATTCGTGTACGTGCAAAACAAAAGTATTGAATCTCCCCAGTTCCCTTAGGTCTTGGCTGACTCTTCCTGTTTTCCTGTATCAGGAATGCTCACCATACGCTGCTCATCTTTTTGATGCTGAAGATCCCAGTACGCCCCTGAGATCCATTCCTGGACTCTGTCCAGACTACTGCTCCATCTTCTACTCTAAATGCAGATCTACCATCCCTCTGCTATCGGACGACCCACGCCTGTCACGACTAGAACACGACCGCACCAGACTCTGTCGGTATCTGGAGTTGGAGGATTCAGACTATTGCTTCCCTCATGTCCTGAGCAACGAGGCCTTCAACAAAAATCTGGGACACGTCACCGCGGATACAGATGGCTGCCTCCAGCTGTGCCTGGAGGAAGTAGCTAACGGACTTAAAAATCCTTTAGCTATGGTGCACGCCAACGATGGCACCCACAGGTTCTTTATCGCAGAGCAGGTTGGCCTTGTTTGGGTGTATCTTCCAAATAAGTCGAGGTTGGAAAAGCCGTTTCTGAACATCTCAAAGACTGTGCTGACGTCTTCGTGGGAAGGCGATGAACGAGGATTCCTGGGACTTACTTTTCATCCCAGGTTTAAGTACAACGGAAAGCTGTATGTCTACTACTCAGTAGAGGTGGGCATTGACGAAAGGATCCGGATCAGCGAGTTTCGGATCTCTGCTGCAGATATGAATGTTGTTGATCATACTTCTGAAAGGTAAGATTTTCTACTGAATCATCCACATAATTTCACAATCATTAGGCTTCTGTAAAAGACATATTTGATTTCATCAGGAAGGAATTTTCTGAGAGCTGAAAGCCACAAAACCACATAAAATCAGACTTTTCCCCCTTAGATCCAAGCCAAAGCAGATTCTCCAGTAAAATCAGACTGCATGCAGTTTATTATTTTTATTTTCCATGTGTGGAACATCTTCACATTAAAATCTGTGACCAAAAACAACCATGTGGATTAAAGTCTCAGTCATTTTATAAACACTCTATTGGCTAGCTAAGATCCTGAAGATGTAGCTTCATAAGCATGGGGGTGGGGGGGATCGGGGGGGTGTCTGGGGTGTCATGCTTGGCAGACATAAAATAACCTTTAAAAAAAAGAACTAATCTCACTTAATATACCTTTAAACAGGACAATATGTGGTGTTACAGGAATATAATGAACAATGGGGAGGTGTAATAAGCGGTAAGCAGACTTGTCTGTCCCATAAGGACATCCCAATGCTTTTAAAGAATGAAACATCATTTTTAATCCATTTATAGATTCATTTAATGATGTGGAACATCCACAAAACAAGTTAGTTCCTGTCTGTTATACAATACCCAATGTCATTACTATGGAAGCGATACTATTTCAGAATCTGATACTGTCTGAGTGTGATGTTATAGGAACAGTCATGTGACCAAACAGAATACAGAATTTAACAGTGCTGTGAATTAAAATATTTGAGTCAGTTCTCATTGACTCACTGTGTTTTGTTTTCAGAGTTATATTAGAGATCGATGAACCTGCTTCGAATCACAATGGAGGCCAGCTGCTCTTTGCTGATGATGGCTACTTGTACATCTTCACTGGGGACGGTGGCATGGCTGGAGACCCTTTTGGAAAATTTGGGAATGCACAGAATAAGTAAGTCTGGATAAATTGAGTTAGTTATCCTTAGGCCATTTTAAAAAAAATTATTCCTTGTTTGTTGGATTTCTATTATGTAAACCCAAGACAGGAGACAGGATAAAAAAATATGTATATATTTTTTTTAACAACACAACAGAACAAGAATTAAAGAAAGGGTAAAATATAGATATTTTTTCCATTAATCTTGCCTCTGGGTGGTATTAAAACTGACTGGACCTCCAGGTAGCTTTTGATGCGGTTGCCATCAGCTCTGGATGAAGAATGTCTGTAGAATAAAAAATGTTGATAGGATCACTTTCACTTGTCTCGTGCGCCAGACATTTGAACACGCATGCACTGTGTAGATTGCTGGATTTGAAACAGCGGCTGGGTGCCCGAGGCGACACTTCCAACAGGCAAATATACATGCACAGATGTACATGATGTAGTTACAGTAGCTGCTTTGAGAGGGCAACGAAAGAACCGGCTTGGCACAAAAAAAATTTCTGGTCTTAAAATTCACCCCGCATTCGGCAAGTTAGGACCGGTGGGAATAAAAAAGACGGGGTTTTTTTTCCTTTTTGTTTTTTTTTGTAGAACTCGTGATTATTAACATCAGCGGATTACCCGATCTTATGTTTTTGTGATCCTATTTCAAGGTCTGCTCTGCTGGGTAAGGTCCTCCGCATCGACGTGGACGATAACGAGAAGGGCCCACTGTACAGAATCCCTCCTGACAACCCATTTGTGCACGAGCGTGACGCTCGGCCTGAGGTGTACGCCTATGGTGTGAGAAACATGTGGAGGTGCTCTGTGGACAGAGGTGACCCACGCACCAAGAACGGCAAAGGACGCATCTTCTGCGGCGATGTCGGCCAGAATAAATATGAGGAGATAGACCTGGTGGAAAAAGGCAGGAACTACGGCTGGAGAGCAAAAGAAGGCTTCTCTTGTTATGACAAGAAACTGTGTGCCAACAACTCTTTAGGTGGGCTTCCTATGAAAAGACTGAGAAAAATAATCCTCTTCTGTTATGCTACAGACCTCATCACAATGCCATTTCCTGTGTTGTTTTTGTCCCCAGACGATGTTCTTCCGATTTATGCATATCCTCATAAGATGGGAAAATCGGTAACAGGAGGATACGTCTACCGAGGCTGTGAATACACCAATTTAAACGGAATGTACATATTCGGAGACTTTATGAGTGGGTACGCTTTTAAAAGTCTTTCATGGTATAAAAAACTGCATCCAAAGAAAATAAAATGATTTCTACCCAGTATGCATAACTATTATTTAACAGAGTCATTGTTTTGTTTGGTTTTGCTGTATTGAATGTGGAGGCATGGTGGCGTAGTGGTTAGCGCATCCACCCCACAGCAAGAAGGTCTTGGGTTTGAGTCCTGGTGTTTCTGTGTAGAGTTTGCATGTATTTCCTGTGCTTGCGTGAGCTTCCTCTGGGTACTCTGGTTTCCTCCCACAGTCCAAAGACATGCACATTAGGCTGTTCCAAATTGCCCCTAGGAGTGAGCGTGAAGAGTTGTGCGTGTGTTACCCTGCGATGGGCTGGCAAGCTGTTCAGGGTGTACCCTGCCTTTGCAAAGAGTCGGCTGTGATAGGGTCCAGTCTTCCCACGACCCTAACAGGATTAAGCAGTTCGGCAAATGAATGAATGAATGAATGTTTTGAATGTTTTCGACTTGTAGAACTAGTGAAAATTTTGCACACCCTTAGGACAAATATAAATAGAATTAGGAGGGTCATGACAAAACAAAAATTTTCTGTTGGTACAACAGGAACGTGCTCACTAAGGCACCCCATGTTTGTTTCTCATTAATAATAATAATACTGCATTGATGAAAACAAGTAATCTCTGGCAAGGAGCTGGCAATGCTGTCCAACTGGGAGCGCCATACTCTCTGTCCCTAGCTAATCATGGGCGTTTGTCAGCTCATGTATGTTGATGAGTGGCTTTTGAATAGGAATTGTCAGGTGATCAAACTGGCACAACTGTAGGAGAAAACATTCCTTTATTATCATTTCTAAATATAATCCTATACACTTTTGGATGCTGAATGCTTTAATCCAATGTGCATGATGTCACTTGATATTCCTCAATGTGCCAACTTGTGTACTTGTTCTAAAAGATATAGCTTTGAACATTGTGCATTTTAAACTTTTAGATGAATTTTCATGATCAGAATGACTGCAGTGTGTGTTTCCTGCAGACGCTTGATGAGTCTAAAGGAGAACCGTAACACACGCCAGTGGGACTACAGTGAGATCTGCATGGGCGTGGGCCGGACCTGTGCATTTCCAGGCCTTGTTAACAATTACTATCAATATGTCATTTCTTTTGGTGAGGATGAAGCAGGTAGGAATCCAAAATAATCTCTGTAAACCCTTTTCAGTCAGCTGCCACTCTGCATGATAGCTTTGCAGTTAAAAGGAATAGTTTAACATAGATGGCAGATCATTTGCCTCATTTTGCATCACCTACAGTATTGTGGCAAAGTTTAAGACCAACATTTTTTAGTTAAATGGCCATTTGGTACTTATTCTTTATGGGTATATGCTGTTTATACTTATTGTTTGCTATTTAATGGTTAAAGGGGGGGGGGGGGGGTTGGGGAGTACAGTATATAGAACATTCATTTCTTTTTCAGTCAAATGCCAACACGGTACATTTATTTTGCAATTTTTGCAAGTCAGTAAAAGATGTTTTACAAATTAGGTTTTTGCTGGCCATATTGCACCATTCCTCCAATTTTGGTCTTTTTATGACTTATGGTCTTTGCTCTTTGTATCAGTTTGGAAGGGAAGGAGAAGAAAGACAATCCTTACAAAAGCAAAAGGATTTCAGCACCTTTGTTGCTTGGACCCCAAATAATAATAATGCGAAAGTATATTTAACCAGAAATCATATCGCATGCTATTTCACAGGTAACACCGAATCACTTAAAAGAGAAATCCAACTTCAAAGTTCATCTCAGATATGGACACCTGCCTATCATACCCCCACATGCTCGCTGAACATTTCATTTCCAATGTAGTCCCTCTTTTGGGAAGTCTTTCCACTGGATTGTGGGGTGTGGCTGTGGAAATTTGTGTTCATTCCGCTATATCAGCATTACTGAGGAGGTCAGACAGTGACATTGGGATATTGAGGAGGACTGAGGTGCAGCTGGCGTTCCAGTTCATCCCAAAGGCTGAGGTCAGGGCTCAGATACTTAAGTTCTTCTACTTCAATCTTGGCCTAGCTTGTGTTCATGGAGCTCTGAGCCCAGGGGCATTGTCGTGCTGGAACAGGTTTGGGCGTCTTTGTTCCAGTGAAATGAGACTTTCTGCAATAACAGTTTAGGGACAGAGTGCATATGAATGTAAAGTCTTCAGTTTTATTTAGCTATATAGTGGTATGTAGAGTCAGAGGTGGGGAGGGGCCTGGTACCACAGAGGTTATCATTCTTGCCTAACAGTGAGAAGGTCCTGGGTTTTAGCCCTGTAGTCAAACAGGGCATTTCTTTTTGGAATGTATGTTTTTCATCCATTTGCTAAACGGACATGCTAACCCCTACGCCGCTGTGCCGCCCTCATTTTTTTAAAGAGATGTGATAACGGGCCATTTAATCAGTGGTTTCTGTGTGGAGTTTTCATGCTGAGCTAGCATGAGTTTCCTCTGGGTGCCCCGGTTTCCTCCAACAGTCAGGAAACATGCACATTGGGCTAATTGGGTATTCCAAATTGCCCCTAAGGTGTACCCTGCCTTTGCCTAGAGTCAGCTGGGATTGGTTCCAGCTTCCGTGTGACCCTAAACAGGCTAAGCAGTGCGAATAATGAATGAATGAACAAAGTGTCAAAGCTAGGGCTCATTACTTTCTGGTGCTTACAAGTAGATTTATGCAACCAAAGCAATCACTGTGTCAGATCAGCACCATGACCTACACAGCTTGAAGACTGAACTTCCTGATTTCCACATAACAGAACAACTTTTCTCACAATTCACTGCAGCTAGCAGTTAGCATGAGATTCCCCCTAAAGAGCCGCACCTGTTTTAATCATTACTTCATGGATATAAGCCTTAGTTTGGAATGCTGTGTTGTCTCGCTTTTACATCCGTCCATGTTTCATGTTGCAGATCTTAACTCATGATATTTTCTCTTCCAGTATCTTGTTTGAGTTCATTCAGTCATTTTTTTTGTGCTTGATTAGTGGTAACACCGCAAGTCTGTGCTTGTTTCCATCTTCAGTGTGACTTCCTCACTCTGTATATGACACAGTAAAAAAAATTCTAGCAATGGTATTGAAATCAAATCATTCTTTTTATGAGAACCACTGTGCTAATGAGTGCTACGCTTACCTCTGTTTGTGATTAGGTGAACTCTACTTCATGTCTACTGAAGTTCCAAGTGCAACATCACCCACTGGGGTCGTGTATAAAATCGTTGATCCATCACGGTAAGGGTTTTATTCGTCACACAACTGAATTTGCAGACTCAGCACGATTTCCTTCTTACCGACATGGAGCATGATGTTTCTTACCGGAATTCAACATCTGCTTATAATTATGTTTCAGAAATCACTAAAAAAAGAAGTTTAAAGCATGTTTACAAAGAATTGTGAAGTTTTTCATTTGGGTTGTTGACTTAACACACAATGGATTTCTGTCTTCAGTTGCCAAAGACTTGAAAAGATTGGCTTGTACCTAGTGACTATGCGAACTAAAAAAAAAAAAAAAAAGTGCAAAGCCTCTCTTTGGCAGCACAGCACAGAATTGTCATCTACACACCCACCCACCCACACACACACACACACACACACACACACACACACACACACACACACACTCTCTCTCTCTCTCTCTCTATCCCAGATGAAGTCCACTGGCTAACTTCCACACAGCTGTACCACTCGTTCTCCTCACTCTCTTTCTCTTTCATTCACTATTAGCAGCTTTTCTTCTGCACAATAATTCCATTACTCTTGAAATTTCCGTGCTGAAGCCCAGATGAGTAGAAACACACAGTTCTGTCAATCAGTGAACAGATAAAAGAATGCTGTGTGCTTTCTTACAGACGTGCTCCACCTGGAAAATGTCATTACAGCCCCCTTCCAGTGCAAGTCAAGAGCAAGCTTGTACCATTCAAGCCAAAGGAAAGTAGGTCTTCTGGCTTGTTCTTAATAATAACGCTCCTAAGTTTCCATGGAGAAAATTACATCTTGGCAGTGTACTAGTTGGTTTGGATAAAGCTTTTTAAATGTACTACAAGTGTAAATACAAGCTAATAATATTACATTTACAGAAATAAAGGTACCAAACTGTACATTTCCTTGGAGTGGTACCATTAAGGATGCATCATTTATATTTATATTAATGTGTATTTTTAGCTGGGAATGTAAAAATGGTAGTATACCTTTAAAAATTATTTAAAGTGAAACTAAGCCCAGCCTTAATAAAAGCTTGAATACATAGCAAATGTAATAAATCATCGAGTGTTGTTCTGCGAAAAGTTGGGTGGAAGTGATGTTGAAGAAACAGTTGCCACTGAAGTGCTGTCTGATACAAGTAGGGCCTTTACAGTCGTGCACTTCAAACCTAATGCAAATTATCAGACACATTTTAGCAAACTGCAGCTTCGTGGATGTAAGTAAAAACCACCTGATGATGAAAATAGATATACTTCGTATTTTCAGAGTAACAGGAGAGTTTGGAAGGCTTTCCTTTACCTCTTTACTTTAAAAACCTGCATTATTTGTAAATGTTTACTCTAAAAGCTAATTAAATGAACTACCCATCTTGGCCATAACTAGCTATGACAGCAGCAAGGTACATCACTGGCATTGTGGTTTATTTAATATGATCTCGAATTTTCATCTTGGTAACCAACCCTCCTACACAACCCTCCTTGCTTTCTTGACGGTACCACTCCACTTTATTTCAGTGTAGCATAATTATATCTTTTCAAAAATCTTATTGAACATTTTTAATCCATCTCTCCCAAGCATTAATTGGTGTCGAATTACCAACCAAACGAGCACAGAATGAGTATGAAGCCAAACCAACAGAATCGCCCCATGAAACAACAAAAGACTGGATTCAGGAGTTGTTGGACATCTTAAGACTGGATGAGGAGGGCATTGGGGATAGGACCACACCATTACCGACAACTACAACTACTACCACCACTACCGCCACTCCTAGACAATTCCGTAAAGGCAGACGAAGAAAAGGTAAGAAATTTGAAAATGGGGCTGTCAGACTGATGGGAGATGAACAAGGACGGAAGGATCGTGGCAGAGTGGAAATCTACGTCGGTGGGGAATGGGGGACCATCTGTGATGATCTCTGGAGCACCCAAAATGCTGCAGTGGTGTGCCGACAGCTAGGTTTCAGCTACGCATTCAAAGCCTCCAGACACGCCGAGTTTGGGGAAGGGAAACATCTGAGGATACTTCTGGATGATGTGCTGTGTGAAGGTACAGAGGAAACCCTTCTGAAATGTCAGCATGCTGGTGTAGGCGTACACAACTGCCGTCATCACGAGGACGCAGGTGTCATATGCGGCAATTCCGAGTACGTTGAATATTAGCAATCAGGACGGCCTCTGTGTGAAGTACGGATGGAGGAAGAGATCAGACGTGAACTGGGAAAAAGTAGCACATAGGTCTACCTCATCAGCTGAAATAAAGAGAAATGTCACAACAAATCATTGATGAATGTGTAACTGGGCTGGATCATGTCTAATGAACCAAATTGTAAACACTTGGATTTTATATTATATTTGAAAATAAAGTATTATGTGATTTAACACAAATCTTGATTATTAAATCTTCTTTTAACACATACAAATAATTTAACATTATTCACAGTCACAATTTTATAGCTGTCACACTGTTGCATGGTACAGAGTTAGACTGATACAAACTGCAGATTTAAACCATCTTTAATGAGAGCCAGGCATAGGTATCCAAAATGCCCTTCAAGTTCAAAGTCAAAATGCAGGCACAGGTCACTGAATCAGGCAGACAGGTCATCAGAGAAAGGGCAAACATGTAATACACGAGTCAGGCTTAGGTCATACACAGAATACTGTTGTCAGAAACTAGGTGGGACATTGTACATGAAGAAGCACAACTGGTTATACACTAGAAATCAAAACACAGAAACGAAGGCTAGGAGTGCACTGGCAAGAGCCGGCTGCTTATGTACTGTGAGTGTGAATGATGAGAGGTGTGTTCTGGGTCATTTGGTGCATGAGTCAATAGTCAGGTGAATGAGATTGGTGAGGTGCATGCTGGGAGGTGTAGTACGAAGACTAAAGCTAAGCGCTGCACAGGAAGTTAGAACTCGTGCCTCACTCTCTCAAATTATTCTGGGTGAACTCTATGCCAAGATTGGCATCTTGTGACTTGTTGGCTGGCCATTACTAAATGTTGGACACAACACAAAACACCATTTACTTTACAGAAACGTCATTGTAAATTTGAGCCAAATTGAGATTGGATGTGCAATATGACAATATATATTGGATTATGAAATGTATCAATATAAATAAATCAATAATATTATGCTTAATCCTTTATTTAACTGTGAGGCAAATCCCACTATTTATGCCAATTAGGCTCATTTAACCCCGTCGACAACGTGCACACTGCGCACACACTATCACAAGCATACCCTGAGCAGTTCCCATGAATAACATGTGAACACTTACTCTCACTCACCCAAATTGCTTAATCCTATTAGAGTTGCAAGGTGCCCATCTCAGTTGACTTTGGGTGAAGACGGGGTACACCCTGAACAGCCCGCCAGACCACTGCAGGGCCAACACACCCACAACCATTCTCACTCCCACTCACACCTATGGTTAATTTGGAACAGCCAATTAGCCTAATGTGCATGTTTTTGGACAGCGGGAAGAAACCGGAGCACCCTGATGAAACCCACATAAGCACAGGGAAAACACACAAAAAAGCCTGATCCTGGGAATCAATGCTAACCACTACACCAATGTGCCGCCCACAAATGAACACATTGTGTAATAAATTATCGTGAAGATGACAATTTGTGTGTGTGTTAAATAAAGACTTATTATTAGTATAATTCTATACTCCACACTTGCATGTAGCTCTCAGTACAAGCAAAAAGGTTACTGCCATTCCAGTCGTAGAGTTCACTGGTGGAGCCATTTAAAATGTTCTTCATTAGGTCTTGCTTGAACTGCTGGCTACACTGCCCATTGATTTCTGTAGGTACTGCTCTGTTACATCCATACCTGCTAGATTTCAGCAAGAAAGCATGAATATGATCTAACCGAGAAAACTCTGTCTGTATAGCCGTATGCATATGACACCGGGAATAAATGAGCCATAAAGGACACGGACAAAATCAGAGTAGTACCATCAAAAAACATGGTGGCAGTGTAGCCAGCAATTTAAACAAGCCACAACGATGACATTTTATAAATGATGGAGCTTTTGAGAAGAAATTATTTGATTTAGTAAAAATGGGTTAGAATCCCTGTTAGACCCCCACTGTTCTAAGACCCCTGGGCAAGGTCTTATCCACAAGTATGCCTCTGTCTACCCAGCAGTATAAATGGGTACCAGTAAAAAATACTGGGAAGGTAACCTGCAATGGACTAGCGTCCCATCCAGGAGGAGTTGAACTCCTAGTTGCTTCACGCTACAGAAACTGGGAATAAGCACCGGCCTGATGAGCCACTAGGCTTGGGTGTAAAAGCCCAACAGACTTACCTTTACTACCATCAAAAAACATGGTGGCAGTTTAAACGAGCCACAACGATGACATTTTATAAATGATGGAGCTTTTGAGAAGAAATTATTTGATTTAGTAAGAAATTTCAAGTTTTATTTTAGGAAGAAAATATTTTAAGTTTTAGCAAGAATTTTTTATTTACACAAGTTTTAAAATGTTTGACATTTTTTTTTATGTTTATCCTATCTATATTTTGTTTCTTTTCTCAGGTACAAGGACAACAGGTGTTTCAGAACACCTTGATTAGGTGGCCGTTAAGGGACAGATTTATTAAGGGGGCAAAACAGTGTGTGGGCGCAATCTTAAAATATGGTGTGGTCACTTTAGTTGGTGATCTACAAACAATGCACTGTTTTTGAAACACTGCCACAGCCAGTTTATTACCTCTGCCAGAAGGTTGTTTTCATCTGTGGTGCTTTGTTTGTTTGAGTGCAGTGTAACTCAAAAACTTAAGAATTTTGAAGAAAAATTTTGTTATAGGGTGTGGTGCAAGTAACAACAATGTAATTTCGGAGGTGATCCTTATGTGGGATCATGTTTTAAAAAATTACCAATCTTTAACATTGAAAATGTTCATCAGACACCCTCTAGGGGGAGACATTTCATTATATCTATACCAAGTTATAATAAAACCTACAGTCTTATCCAGATTTTTCAGGCTCATCAATGCACTTGTCACCATAGTTCATTTGTGCCTGGCAGAGGTACCTTGCACGCCATAGGTGACCCTCTAGTTTCAATATGACATGCCTAATCTACCAAGAGCCTTGCAGTTTTGCACACGGCCTCAAATAAGCAGATGATATTCTTTGTGTAAATTACTAACCAAACAGGAGGAGCTTATTTAAAAAAACATATAAACATAGGCTATACTTACTCTCTCATGAAACACTATGACGATGCAAAATAGATAAATAGATAGATAGATAGATAGATAGATAGATAGATAGATAGATAGATAGATAGATAGATAGATAGATAGA
>JBCNYH010000022.1:19736144-19752594 GCA_039654325.1 Tandanus tandanus | reverse complement strand
ATCCAACCATCCACTTATCTATCCATCTATTCACTCAACCACACATCCATCCACTCATCCAACCATCCACTTATCTAACCATCTATTCACTCAACCACACATCCATCCACTCATCCAACCATCCACTAATCTATCCATCTATTCACTCAACCACAGATCCATCCACTCATCCAACCATCCATTCACTCAACCACACATCCATCCACTCATCCAACTATCCATTTATCTATCCATCTATTCATTCAACCACACATCCATCCACTCATCCAACCATCCACTTATCTATCCATTCACTCATCCATCCTCTTATCTATCCATCTATTCACTCATCCACACATCCATCTACTCATCTAACCATCCACTTATCTATACATTTATTCACTCATCCACACATCCATCCACTCATCAAACCATCCATTTATCTATCCATCTATTCACTCAACCACACATCCATCCACTCATCCAACCATCCACTTATCTATCCTTCCATCCACTCATCCATCCTTCCATCCACTCATCCAACCATCCACTTATCTATACATCTATTCGCTCATCCACACATCTATCCATCTATTCATTCAACCACACATCCATCCACTCATCCAACCATCCACTTATCTATCCATCCATTCGCTCATCCACACATCCATTTACTAATCTACCCACTCATCCACACATCCATCCACTCATCCAACCATCCACTCGCTCATCCACACATCCATCTACTCATCCAACCATCCACTTATCTATCCATCTATTCCCTCATCCACACATCAATCCATCCACTCATCCAATCATCCATCCATCCATTCACTCAGCCATCCACTCATAGATACACCCTCGCTGAGCCCGCGACTTGAACCCAGGACCTTCCTACTGTGAGGCAGACATGCTAACCACTACGCCACCAGGCCTCTAACGCTTTAAAGAATATAATTCCAAAGTGTTAAAAAGAAATGTGGAAAATACTGGATGAGGTATCGGTTCACTACATGACTTTGAATCTAAAAACTAGCTGGAAGATTTATATCACATTTATAAAATGCCTAATAACTACCACTTTTTATAATAATAACCCTATAACATCTCTATACGGTACACGCTTTTAAGCAGCTCACCTTTTGTTGCTGGCTGGACGTAATGAAGAAAATCTGGCACTTTCAGTAAATCTTAGTGTTATTATTCTCCTGTCAAGAATATTTACACTGTGGCTCCGGCCTACATGCTGAATACAGAAAGCACCTGAACTGCCTCTGTACTGGCAGTGATGCAGGACACTGTAGCTGATGGACAGAAGAGAATGTTTTAACAGTCGTCCAGACACACGGGCCTCTCAGAGTGTCTGGAGGGTCGAGTTTATATAGATGAAAAGTACAGAAATAATCACACTGATTTGAAAAGGAAATGTATTAATTAGAAAATTAGCTCGCTTTCACATTCTTTGCAAAATATAAAAGCAAATGTCGGCAGCTCTGCCTGCCCATCACAAAAACTTTTCATATGTCATATTATCTTTTTTCCAGTAATTATGGCGCGTCAACTTTGTAAGCAGAATTTTGCTTCGGGGAAAAAATAGTAAAAAGTAGTCCTGGTTACCATCAGAGTCACATGACTATCCTGCACAAAGCACTTTAAGTTTCAGAAAAACGTGCTTGGGAAATGATGAATTAAAGTGATATTTCACCAAAAAAAAAAAAATGAAGAATGAAGAATTCACAAGAAAAAAATAAGTTTTTGTGAATTTTATTGACTGAATTCAAAACCCGCCGTTACACTTCCACAACATATACATGCTTTTTATTTCTCTTCTTCAAAAATTCTCTAATCAGCCCTAAGTTGCTAGAGCATTGAATTTTGGTACCTATTTCCATCTATCCACCCATCCATCATCTACACTGCTTATTTGTCAGGGATGCAGGGGAAGCTGAAGCCAACCCCAGTGGACTTTGGGTAAGAGGTAGGGTTACACCCTGAACAGGTCACCAGTTTATTACAGAAATTACAAAGACACAACCATTCACACCCACATTCACATCTTTTTGTGCCAGTTGCCAGTTGACTAGTGTAACATGCCTGTCTTTGGACTATAGGAAGAACCCGGAGTACCCGGAGAAATCAAGGGCAAAACATGCTCTCGATCTCAATGTGAGACAGTAGTGCTAACCACCATGCTGCTCTCCTATTTCCAGATTTCATATCTATGCATATATGTGTCTACTGTATGCTGTATATATATTGGGCTATATCCCTTCATTTTTTTAGAATTTTAATACCCACTTCTGAAAAGAAAATCCAGTGACCAAAAGACACACTGACCCAGGCGCAGCAGGGGCGCTGCATAATTTTTTTTTTTTATGTGCAAGAAGTTATGTGTGGATTTTCTACCAGATGTGGGCTTGGGACAAGGAAGACTTTGGAAATGATCTGATTCAAATTCTGGATCAAGGAATTGTTTACAGGATTTTTTAATCTTGTGAGATAGGATGATTTTTGACATTGTGGTCCATACGAAGGATCACTTGGCATGGCGGAGGTTTGCACTCTCCAAGCACTTTTGTTAATTTGTTTGTATTTAAAGCCATATTATGGCAGAATCTTTAGCTGTACTCCTTTGATGTCTCATGTGTTATAATCTGAGTTACTAGCTATATAATCTCCATGAAATCTGAATTTGTCCTCAAGCTGGAAGAAGACCCTACATGCACTTATTTACTCACAGTTTGTGGTCCATCACTTCTCTGGAATGAAAACCTCCTGATAAGTTAAGGAGGATTTCAGATTAGGGAGAGAGTAAACGTGTGCTGACATTGTTTGATTTTATTTTCTAGACTAAATGCAGATTTCTTCAAGCATGGAGGTCATTTTTACATGAGCTGAAGAAGACCACCTGCAAATGCAAACGCTGCATGCCTGCTCACATTCCTGGCTGATCGGATTGGCATGTGTAGTCCTTTCGGAATCAGGGGACGACTGCTGTAAAAGCTTGACAAACACAAACATAAAGCAGTAATTAAGAAAATAAACAGTGCGAAGGTCCAGTGCTGGCGTCATCCACAAACATCAGGTCAACTCTGCCTGTGAAACAATAGGAGGTCCATGTTTACAGCGCTCTTTTCCAACAGATTCAATCCATTCTCTCAAGAAGCAGGTGAGTTCTCTTCTCCTACTTTGACAGAAGAATGAGAATTACTAGGGACAGCTATGTAGAACAGATCACGACGGGTCAATGCTTAAACATCTCTTAAGTGCTAGATTTTGCTGGGGACAAATAGGTTGACCTTTAAATAGGTTGTTCCAGCCAGTCCAACATCCTGACATGTTTCGGCATGTCTTGTACAAACTTTTGATGACATGTACACAATGAGTTCTCGCACCTGGGTGGTCAAGAGACATTGCAATCTAAGAAACTAAGCAATTGAGTTAAGAACATGTTCTGTGGCTTAAGTCAGCGTCCATTTTGGTTCAAGAAAATTCACCTTTTGAGCCCAATGAGCCAGGATCGTGATTCCCGTTAAAGTACAATGAGCCTCACACATGGCTTGTAGGAATTCTTCACCACTGTTGGTATTTTACCGCATTAAGCTTCATACAAACTTCTATTTTGCCCCTACCTGGTGCAGGGAAAGCATACAGGTTTGCAATTTCCATTTAAATGCAGTGAACCTTTTAATGTCCCACGTAAAATCTTCCTAGGATTATCATCACACATAATTTTTACCTTTTGCATGAGCAATTTTGTGTGTGTTTGTCTGTCCGCGGTCCACCAGTGCACGCTTGGTCCTAGTAAGTTATTGCCTTTCGCGGGAGCTATATATTGTTCATGTTATTATTACTAGACATTTGAGAACTTACGGAAATTGTACTAAAGTAAAGTAATATTAGAATAGTCATTACATTTACATAGACAGGAACTTTGCAGTAGGTCTAATACTGGGATCTAATTAGATAATTAGAAGTTCAACTTCGTCTTCAAGTTAGACAGAGCATGTGTGTGTCCGAAGACTCGGAAGAGGTAAGTTTTTAAATAAAGTTTCAAATTTCTCCACATAACATAGTAACTAATGTAACCTAACATTAGGTCCCATTATAAAACAACAAGGATCTGATATTATATATGCCAGTTTGTGACATGCAAAAGGTCAGTGAACCCGTGTGTTCGCTCCACCAGTCATTTAAGTCAGCGCTCAAAGAGTTAACTAGCATCATATCCATACTAATATCATACACCCAAGTACTTTCTTCGATTTTTAAAAATAATTAAATTAAAAAATTAAATCATAATGAAATTATGATTTTTTAAAATGTTAATAATATTCTTTTATGTTGTGATTTGAAAGTGACAGGTTTATACTTTTAAGGTGATTTCCTCAGTAAATATCAGTGAAAATAAACAAGAATGTTTATTTCTGGTTAGAATGCCTCCCTGGTGTGGTATTTCGGGCATGTCCAACTGGGAAGAGACCCCGTGGTCGGCCCAGAACACGCTGGATGGACTACGTCTCTCGGCTGGTTTGGGAACGCCTCGGTGTCTTCTCAGAAAAGCTGGAGGAAGTGGCTGAGGAGAGGGATGTCTGGACCTCACTGCTTAGGCTGCTATCCCCGCGACCCGACCACGGACCAAGCGGAAGATGATGATGATGATGAAGATGATGATGAACTCATAGAAAAGAGTGTATCACATATTGCATATTAAATAGAAAATATTGTAAAGTAATCCACAAAAATCTTTTTCTTTTAATACATTTATTTATTTATTTATTTATTTTTACAAAATTCAAGCGGATATTTTGCTGATATTTTCTTAGAAAGACAGAGCTAATATATTTGTAGCAATTGCACTGCTATTGGTTTTTGGTCTGTTTAGTTATTAATCTATTTGATTGGTCACACAAAGTAAATGAATTTCATTCAACCCTTAATAATTGAAAAACAACTAGCCAATAATTTATATCGATGTGGACCTTATGGTTTGAGGTTGGGGAAAATTCAGAAATTAAAAGCTCTATGACTGCAATATTCATGTAATAAATCAGAACTCGGCAGGTCTGGGGATTAAACTGACCGCTTATTCTTATTTTACTTAATTTATAACGTTAAATAATTAACAATTATGCACCAAAGGGGAGGTGGATGTCGATGAATTCACTTTCAAATTCACACCATCCACCGCTTAACTGTTTTAGTATATACTACATGGGCACATGTATGGATTATAGATTACAGTAGTGAGCAGTGAAGATTATACACCACCACTTTTGTCTAAAAGGGCTCCTAATAAAAAGAAGTAAAAAATGACTTCTCTATAATTATTTGGTGAAGATGTATTGAACAATGCTATTGTAGGCAAAGAGAACCAAAAAACCATTCCGACAAGTATACTGAGGTAAAACTATGGCTAATAAACAAAAACACTGAAATTACCAATTTTTCAGCAAAACTGAAAGGTTTCGCAAATTTTTTTTTTTTACTTTTGCATAGCATGAATGAACTTCAAACCTTATGGAATGGCTTAGCGAGTGAAGAAATTAAAAAATATGTGAACACTATGCCTGAAAGATTAAATGCTGTAATCAAAGTAAAGGGTGGCCACACTAAATATTTACTTTTTTCTCAAAAAAGAGACTTTTATTTTTGTTATTACTATATATTGTTGTTTGTTTACTTTTTCTCATCAATATGATCCAATATTACATGAAATAAATACTTGAATAGTACTTGGTTTCTGATTTATCTTCATTTTGTTAAGTTGTATAAGTGTTCTGTATTTTTTAATTTCTTCACTCGCTAAGCCATTCCATATGGTTTGTAGTCCATTCATGCTATGCAAAAGTAAAAAAAATAAAATTTGCGACACCTTTCAATTTTTAAATTTTGTAAATCGTAAGACAATGGACCAATCAGATCATGATATTTTTCCCATGTGTCCACGTAGTATGTACTAATGCTGACTGTGTATGCTCAAAACGCTCAACCAACACTGGCCAAAGGAGGGAAACACCCTGAACTGCTAGCCAGACTCTCGTAGGGCAACACACAAAACCATTCGCACTCACATCCACACCTAAGGGCAATTTGGAACAGCCAATTAACCTAATGTGCATGTCTTTGGATTGTGGGAGGAAGCTGGAGTACCTGGAGGAAACCCGCGCAAACACAAGAATAACATGCAGACTCCACACAGAAACGGTTGAGCCCGGGACTTGAACCTAAAAGCTTTTTGCTGTGAGGCGAATGTGCTAACCACTACATCACCGTGCCGACCAGATTAGGTCTTGCATTTTTTGAAGCTTTACATATTGATGTTTACTCATATCATTAATTAAACACGTGTTAAAAAGCGATTTACACCAAATGTTAATTATTGTTGGATTTTAGTTATCTTAGGTATCTTATATTTAAAAATTGTATAAAATATTTATATTTTTATCAATAAACATTAAAGATAAGAATTTCTTTAAAAAAAATTTTTCTTGTAAGTGTCTTAAATAATGAAATAAATATTTTAATTCTAACATCACATTGACATTTGTGTTTATTAAACATGAAAATTTATGCATTATTTAATTAGACAACACCTTATTTGTATGAATGAATACATGTGTACAATGAATTTTGGTGGGGTTTTGTCTTTCTTGATTTTCCAAGTCTGGAAATGCTCTCCTTTAAGCAGAAATTTTACTGATGCTGCCAGAGAGTGTTGAGAGGTTGGCCAAATTACATTTAAAAAGAACGTGACCTTAAAATTGTTGACCCAAATCTTTCTCTCAGTGAAGCACATGGTGTTACTTCTAATTAACTGACAGTGAGGTCCGAGACAGGAGGATGGAGACGCTGGGCATCTGTGTAAAGTAATCGACTAGACAGCTGTGTCTGGAGCCCCTAATGAACATACAATACTGATTCAGACAGGAATGATGGAGTTTAATCATGGAGCTGAGTAGGCACGCCAAACCATTCTGGAGAAGATGAGGAGTCACCTGCACAGGAAATGAAGTGAGCAAATCATCTACAAATCAGAGGTCATTTTAGCCTTGGTGGAAAAATTATCCAAGTGATTTTTTTATTTTTTGTTTCCAGCTTTATGATAAAGAAACAATTGTTCTTTCATGCAAGATCTATAAAGTTCACCCTTTTTAGCACTAGCAAAACTCAGAAAACCCATTTGAAGAGATCATCATTATCAGTGTGGTGGTTTTAGTGGTGATTGTGGAAATAACAATGAATATTTCAGTCTATAAACAATATTTTTACACAGGTATGTAGCTCGAATGTAATCATCAAACCTCCGATGGTGAATGAACCTAAACTTCTAGACACCGGGGGATTAAATTCTGACCCACATTGGCTCTCGGGCTTGGTTATAATAGCCACTGGAGCTAAAGCACTGTGAAAGGAGAGCTGTGTGCATTGACATTGGCGGTTGAGGCCCTCTGCCAGCTCCTGGTGGTTAAAGACTCGTTTACTTTCTCAAACCGAAAGAAATCCCAGATTTCCTGTGTGTGTCCTGCTGAAGAGCAGAAAATGACCTTTAATGAGCAGCCTGCCAGGTCCTCTACTAAAAGATCAGTGCGAGTATGTGTCTCCTGCATCTTTATTTCACAAAGCTACCATAGTCTGTACATATATAAAATTTCCAGGGAAAAATCTTCAGGGAAATTACTATATTACGATACTTAAAGGCTTACATTTCAAAACATTACATTTTATACAAAATATATGGAACCTCAAGTCAGGATGTATTTTATGGTTACATTTAATCTGGCGCTGAGTAATGTAAAAAATGTTGGTACAGATTTTTCCAACAATATTGTGCCTTTTATATAGTCAGAAATGTTTTAATTCATTTCTTTGTTATAAATTAATTTTAATGACTTCTGATTGTATTGCTAAAGCAAACTACTCTTCAATTGGCTGAGCCGCTTAATCCTACTATCTTGGTCACGGGGAGGCTAGAGCCTATCTCAGCCAACACCAGGTGAAGGCGGGATACACCCTGAACAGCTCGCCAGACCATCACAGGTCTCGCAATTTGAAAAATCCAGTTAGCCTAATGTGCATGTCTTTGGACTGTGGGAGGAAACCGGAGCACCCGACGGAAACTCACGCAAGAATGGAGAGAACATGCACTCCACTGAAATGCCGGAGCCCGACTCAAACCCAGGACCTTCTTGTTGTGAGGCGGACGTGCTAATCACTACACCACCGTGCTGCCCAAGATGAACTACTGTATCAGGTAAATTTTCTTTGCATGTAAATATGCATAGATTCACATTAATTAATTGATTTAATTATTGGTTTATTAAATAAATGCTGTATTTGATTAATCAAAAAAGTTTTTTTTTTAAATAAATACAAAAACGTTTTGAAACTTGAATTTCTTTTCACATTTTTCTACACTGTCTTTCTGTACACTGCAGTCTTCAAATGAAGATTTGTTCTTTTTTGTGCAGTATCATCATACTATCCTGGAGGTGACATCATTCTTTTAGTGGGACAATAACAACACAATGACAGATTTTAAAGTGAATAGTCCCATTTTTTTATCCTTGTCAGATTCCTCCATCCTGGGAAATATAGTATGTCAACATTAGACATCATTTTAAAATAATTATGAACGATTAAATATTAAAATCAGTTTAAAATACAGCATAAGACTTAATAGTGAACAAAAGTTGTATCATTCATTACTCATCATTAATTATGTAGCTACATTACAACTCTGACTAGCAAACTATAGCTCTTGGTTTATTTATTTATTTGGCTTTTTAATTGTTTGGTGTCCACCAGGATAAGACTGAATCAACCACTAACTGAAAAAGTTCCACACCAGCAGCAAATGTGGACTCAGAGTAGATAAAACAGATGGATGGATGGATGGTTGGATGGAGAAATGGATGATAGAGGGATGGATGGATCAGTAAATGAATAGATGATGAGTGGAATGGATAGATTTTGAAGAATGGATTGATTGATTCGATGGACTGGCTTTATGGAGGGAAGATATAAGGATAAATACAACGTATCACATGGATGAATAGATGGATGGATGGAAGAATGGATGATGAAGGGATGGATAGATCTATTAATTCATTGATGATGGCTGGACTGGATGAATGGATGAACCGGATGGATAAACAGATGGACTGGCTAAATAATGCAAGACTGAAGATTAAATACAATATTCTGGATTGATGTAGTGGATGTATGGATGGATGGATGATCAATGATAAACTGCATAAATTATAGAAAAAATGGACGGATGAATAATATTTTGGCTGTATGTGTGTATGAATGGTTAGATGCATGGATAGACGAATCACTTGGGTGAATAGATGAATCACTTGGGTCTAGAGATAAAGGGGTAGATGAATGGATAGACAGATGAAGGGGTAGATAAGAGTTGGTGTGAAGCTCATTACACTAATGGATATGAAAGGGGTATTAATGAGGGAGTGAGTGATGATAACCAAACGTGTGGTGAATGAATGCCACATCACGATGCTGAACTGTGTTCTGCTAAATACGACCCTCACACAGCTGCAGCTTATTTGAGTTTCGGCCCCGTTGAGGATTCAGGGTTATGTGTTACTCTGAGATTGTGTGTTGCACGAGCTCTTGAGAGAGCAATAACACACAGGTCAGTGATGTCAGCCCCAATTTTCTGCAACTGTTCTCGGGGATTAATCTATCCCCTCCTGTTTATATTTCCTAATGATTTATATTTAAAGAAATTCTTTACTCGGTCAGCCTTTGTGCAATAAATATCCAATATTATTGTTCTTTTATTTAATTCTTTAAATCAACCATTAATAACTATGCTTTCACAAGGTGTTTATTAATTTTTCTATTGCAGAATCTCTGTAACTCATTGGGCAAGCAAGACCTAAATAATGTTTTTATTAATCAAAGCTTAATAAGTACTAAATTTTAAAAGCATGCTATTAATTAGCAAAGTCTCCAGTGTCAGAGATGTGTAAAAATGAATTTTCTCCCAGGGGGCGGGGGGTCAAAGCAAGTGTCCACTTTGTTATCTGTTATATTTGTGTTATTATTTTCTCGTAAGAGAGAGAGAGAGAGAGAGAGAGAGAGAGAGAGAGAGAAATAATAAAATAAATAACTAAAAGCATTTGTAGAGAACATATTCAGAATATGTTCTGCTGTAATATGT
The DNA here is from genome assembly GCA_039654325.1 of Tandanus tandanus. Classification (NCBI taxonomy): domain Eukaryota; kingdom Metazoa; phylum Chordata; class Actinopteri; order Siluriformes; family Plotosidae; genus Tandanus; species Tandanus tandanus. The sequence goes on along the minus strand of JBCNYH010000022.1, from coordinate 19,742,426 downwards.
CCTATCTCATAATGTTAAAGAATACTTCAAAAAAAATTGGATCCAGAAGTTAATGGAATGTGACTTGGGCAATACTCCACCCCTCCAAAACAATTATCAAATTCCATCCATAACTATTTGCATGAACAAACAAACAGACAAAGCAATGGTGACACAGACACAACCTCCTTTGTGGAGGCAAATAATATCCTTAAGCAGCCTTCACACTATAAAAAATCGAAAAAATTAACATGAACGAATTGCAAACGTTCGAATACACACAAATAAACACAACATTCTCAACAAGTTGATTTCCAAGTGCTGGACAGAATGAACTGACAATTAAACAAAATCAAAACAAAATGAAAATGGATTGATAACTTATCATTAACAAACCAGAGCAAATTCTGAACGAATATTAATAATTGTTTTAACAGATGGATAACAAACTGTGCACCCGCTCTCCATACGATCCACGGATATAAGCCGGTCACATCATGTTTGTACATTCACGCTCTGACTCAACATCCATGTCAAATTGTGAGAGTTCTGAAGATGCCCGAAAAGTTTGTGGGTTGGGGGACAGATGCTGAAGTGGAGGAAATCGGGGTATCAGGTGCCACTGTGGGTGTAAATGTAGTGGAGGAAATTGGGGTATCAGGTGCCACTGGGGGCGTTGTGTGTTTTGGACCTATGAACTGTGGAAGGCCTATGGCCTGCCGGTTTGAAATGTCATAATGTCATATATTTGGTCCTCCATAATGGAATTAATTATTGATCATAAACAGCATCAACATGAATATGAATACAGAAATTGTAATATCTTTGGAATGAGTGATCATATTTCCTTTATTTAAAGACATTTGTAATCCTGAAATTGTAATCTCTAATGAAATATATATTTAAATTGTTAATGATTATACCTGTAGAAGAGCAATTGTATGATTTACTGCACAATTTGATTACTGGATGATTTATATGACTATTGTATGAGGAGTTTATTTACTGAAGTGAGTGTAAGATTATTTTATTATTTTACTTTTGGGATATGCTGAGACATGTCGAGACTTGTTGAGACATGTTGAGATATGAGGTCATGAGGGACCAATCAGAGTCCAGAGCTAGAGGATGGCAGACCAATCAGAGTGGAATGGGCGCTATATAAGCCAATTGCAGAGCTGGATCGAGGTCTGAGGTTTTTCTCTTGGAACAATTTCTTTTGTGTGAATGATTGTCTGCTACTTATTTTCGCTGAAGGCTAAATAAACACCTAAAAATGGATTTGAATCTCTTGCATTGTGAACTGGACACTTTTCGCCACGACAATGCCCCAGAACAAGCAGCAATCTCTCAGGCAAACATGCACGGCTCCATGTCCACCACCCACACCTTCACCTGAAGAAGCAGCTGCATCCCAAGAACCCTCAAGATCCAGGTCTCCCAGTCCCAAGTTTTCACCAGCCTCCGACATAAACATCTCTCCTCATCCATCCAATGTCTCAACTGCCTCCAAATATAAACAAAATCAAAACGAACTTCAGCGTATGGCAGCGAATGCCAAAAATTGTCCATGCGCTGGTATGTGCTGGGCCAATTCATTATAGTGTTAAGGCTGCTTTAGTGGAAAATTTCTGTAGAATAAGAAAAATAAAACACTGTTTGGGACATATATTAATAGAAAACCAATAAACTTCGGGATGATAACAGGAAAATCGACTTACCATATCATTGATCATTCTTATAGCTGTTCCAGCATCATCTAAAGTATGTGAAGTTTCCCTTCAATCCCTCACCATCTCTGATTAAACATTTTGCCACATAGTGGATCTGGATAGTTTCTTTAAGGCCTTCTTTAAACATTTTTGGCACAGAATTTTTTTTCTGGCTCCACTGTTTCACTAAAAGGCAGTTTCACAGGAGAAAGAAAGTATATAAATGTAAATTAATTCACAGGGACATTCAGTTTGGCCAAATGCACAAAGTTCATGAGCAAGTTGTCTGTTGTAGTGGGCTTTCTTCTGGTCTTGGAAGTTGTCCAGCAGGGCAAGGAATAAATTATATCAGTTTCTGGGAAGTAGTTATAGTGCAAACAAACAGAAATGTGCTAATGGCTGGATTTCTTCACACCCAGCGAACCTTTCTGGTGTGCCCGAGCTAGCTTTGATTAACAGTTGGTGGTCATTTAGTGCCAGTTGTACCCACACAAATACCAGAAGAGATGCATGTTAGACCAGTGGTAGTGGTAGACAAGTGGTAGGCCGTGTACTCTTAGAATAGATATTTCTATTATAGATAGAACTGAGATATTTCTAATGGATATGGTGGATTCAATGGGAGAGAAAAACACAAAGAGTTAGAGAGTGAGTTGTTTGATGTTGCAAAGATGCATTGTGTTAGGAAAGGCAAAGATTTTGGCGAAGTAAGCCACGGCAAGCTTAAGCCGAGTACTTTGATCTCGACTCATCACCGCTTGTTCTCCCAGCCCCCATCTGGACTCACTTTTCTTCGGTCTGTTTTGCATCTCCCTCTCTGGTTCTTTTACAGCCTCGAGAGCAGTCGTAAAATGAGTCCTACTCAAGCACCGTTCCCAGTGACCGAGAGTCTGCTCAGTCCTTCGTGAGTCCTGGACTGTAAGGCAACAAACACAATCATAAACCTGTGTGTTTCAACAACACCAATGAGGATCTCATATTAGATATGTTTGTATGGGGGAAAAACATGTGAGAAGCATACCAGCCAAAGAGAGGCCAAGAACAAACTAAGTGAACTTTTGATGTGTTCCATTTTCAGTGGGAAGTCTGGATTTCTAAGTCCCAAGTCAGAAATATCACTTGGAATGCACGCTGATGTTGGATTCTTGAGTTGGAAAGTTGGCAGAACATCACTATCCCTGATTGCAAAATCCAAAATGGCTGACCCGAGCATCACCAGAATGAAAACTATAGTAGTGCTGTTTATTAGCACTTCTGTTTGTTTTTTGCGTCTGATTAAATCAGTCATACACACAATACTGTGTCATGTGTCATTATCAACTGGTCTTGCTAAGAATATCTAACAATGGCTAACATGTCTAGAAGTTGCTGGTATTAGTGTTCCAACTTCTGTATGCCATCAAATTGGATGTGACGTTATTCCCAGCTCTAACCTCTGAGTTCTGAGGTAAATGCAACAAATCATTTGCTAGAATAAAGGAAATGAAGTTGATGAGCCAAGATGTGTTTGCGATGTGAGCGAAAATGCTATGAGTAAGAAAAAGTTAAATCTATAGATTTAGCATTGTTCATGGTACATATATGAAGTGTATGGCTGTAATAATTTAATATGCAAATAAGGAAACAGGTATATATTGGTACTGGCATAGAACTTCTAGCATATAACTTCACCTTCATACTTTGAGCCACACCTCCTACCTGAAAGAGAACTGTCTTTAACATCAAGAGTTATAACAGTTTTGTCCTTTTTGTCCATTTTTATACGTAGCAGTGTATCTTATAGTGTCAGAAAGCACCTAATCAAATCTGTTTGATATACGGTTTGAGCAGAGAGGCAACTGTTCTGTAATTTATTTCTAATATTAGTGTTGTGGCTCCAATTTTGTTGTAAAATGTCATAGCTTTCCTAAGAACAAACAGAAATTCTGCATGAACCTCTTAAATGTTAACAATTTCATTAACAAATTTCTCCATGCTCTATTTATCAGAACTGTGCCAACATAGTTCCTTCATATCGATTCGTACCACATGAGAAAGTGCAAAGGGCATGTACATGAACTAAGCAAGCCTATACATAATGAATGTGACGGCCACTCTCTGGAAAGCATCCTTTATGTTTAACCAATGTCCTGTAACCGCTTCCCCATTCATTTATTTTTGTTTCCTCTACTAACTGGAGACAAAGGGCAGGCGTCTCTCGCCTCTCCACGGGGTTAGGAGGGGGTGTTTTCACTGCAAACAGGGCCAGATACAGGTGGAGTTAGCTTTGTCCGGATTCCACCAAGCATAGCTTTACCATGGGAGCCATAATGCCCTGACCTACAATAAATATTCTTCATTTTACTCTCCTTCTTATTGCCACTGAATGAAAAGAAAAGCAATGCCACAGCAGGAGACAGAGGCAGTTTAGATGGTTGACATTCCCTTCAAACAGCACATAAACACGGTTTTGTTGTTACTGTTTGAATGACAAATATTATGTGTTCAATAAAACTTAAGATATTTAAACTGGAGCACGGCATCTAATGTAGTGCTTGTAAATGAAATGTAAAATGAGTGAATGTTATTCAAATTGCATGAAAAGTTTTCACACACAGCATGATGTAACATGTGAAACTTTCCATAAAATCTTGTACAATTTTTTTTATCTGAGCTTTATTTTCTGCATTTAAAATCAAGACAGCAGACTGCATTCCCAACAAATAAAAACACCAATCGGGCCTCAGAAGCCCACAGATCAACCTTGTGATGACCGCAGTATTGTCAGTGCCATTTTTTGAAGTCAAATAACAGCCATTATGGAAGAACAGCAGAAGTGTCTGCTGGACAGATCTAACTTCAGACAAGAAAATGAGCTGTGCATAATTGAACTGATCCTGAGGACACTGTAGATAGCTAAAGATAATAGAAATTGGTAAGGTGACTGGATGTTATTTAGATTTAAAGATACCCATTCACTTTCCAGGAATATTATATAAAAAAGAAATACAGTGTTTTTTTGTTGGAAACAAAATGGAATCAGCCACAATGTCTCTCTGAGACCATTTGCTTAAGTGCCAATGACTTATGCACCAGGCACAATAATCTGGAAAGCATAAACATGGGGCACATACCACCTTGTGGTGAGAGCACAGAACCTGCAAGACAAGGTGGCGACCATCAACACAGACATGGATGAGGCGAGAAGTGAAAAACTGGTATGTTTTAAGAGACTTCAAACAAGTCAGATGACATCTGTGCGTGTGTGTGTGTGTGTGTGTGTGTGTGTGTGTGTGTGTGTGTGTCAAGAGAGAGAGAGAGAGAGAGAGAGAGAGAGAGTAAAAAGTACTACCCTAGTTTTATCTTTCTTGGAATCATATTCCTTATTACATTTCCATTAACACTTGATCTCAAATCTTTCCCTCTTTCTATGAATCGTTGTTGCACTGCCATGGCATTGCACATCCTCAAGATTGTTCTTTTGATCATGTGGTCTTGTTATTGTGAACAGACACAGGTGGATTGTACTGATAAAGAACCCAACAAATATGTAAAACAGGTGAATAAGCGATAGGTTTCAGTGGGAAACCTTTGTATTCAGACAAAATTAATTAATAATGTAAGATAAAACACATAGCCTATTGGCTCCTGAATATGCACAATTAAAGGCATTTGTCTAAGTTTCGGGCTGTCTTTAAGATTGCAACACCAATCCAGGCAACAACTTGACATAAAACTATTAATGAACTTGGCAACACGATTCCTTCATGTTTCATCTCTTGAATGTGAACTGCCCTCTTTTTTATACCCAAATTGTGCTCCAAGCGTGCTCATAAATTGTGGACCTCTGCACTTTTTTAAATCACAGAGATCGTGGACATCGTGCCCCAGTGTAAACCCCGGGTTAATGTGCATTTAATTTTTGAAAAAATTTGCTGATATTGCAAAAAAGTATTTATAAAAGCAAAATGAGAGATGAATAATTTCTCTAATGACATCTTATTATTATGTTATTTAATGAGTTTAATGTCATTTATATAATAATTTCAAATATTTTTATGAAAGATGTCAAAAAGTATGAAGTTGACAGACTGTTGTGAGATAGTCAGACAGACTAATGCGGCACAGAGGCACCTGACATGGACTGGAAGCTGGATACATTGTGTCTCAGCCATTCAGGCAGCGCTTAATGTGGAGGCACTTAGATCATTAGTGCAACAGATGGTGGTTACATCACCCGATAGTTATTCACTGATAAGCTGTGAGGAGCGACTCTTTCTTTTCTTCTCTGCAGTAACAACAGAACAGGCAGCGCAGTGGTGGTGCTGGTGCTGTTTACTACATGTGGATGGTTTATGCTGAACTGCACTGACAGCTAACAGATGTCATTTCAGATATTTTTAATGTTCTGTAAAAGTACCGAAGACTTTATCAGTTCCGGAATTTCAGAATGTCTTCAAGATTAAACCTGACATATTTATGATAAATAATTACTACCACTACTACTACTAGAAAAAACAAACAAAAAAAACAAAAACAATGATAGCTATATAAAAATTTTTGATATTGACATTTTTATCTATTTGTATGTATATATATTCATATATATATA
>JBCNYH010000022.1:19720977-19732027 GCA_039654325.1 Tandanus tandanus | reverse complement strand
ATGTTGAACAGGAGAATGCCCATATAAAAAGTTATTTCCCATGATTTCTTTTGGCACTGCTTTTCATGTTGCTACACTTCCTATTGTAGAAATGAATAACCAATGAGAATGCAGAATTTACTATCACAGCATGATATACCTATTATTCTATTTGTGCCCCTGGATATGAGCAATCAGGCATTCTGACTGGACTACTAAGATATTACTGAATATACCATTAGTAGGCATGTCACTATGGGGTGTGTGTGTGTGTGTGTGTGTGTGTGTGTGTGTGTGTGTGTGTGTGTGTGTGTGTGTGTGTGACTTGTGTTAAGCTAACTGCTAATGCCAGCCAGCTGCTCATTCTAGATTTATCTCACAAGAAGTAAAGTAAATCTGGAATTAAAGTATTTGATGGTAAGAATGTTTTTATTTTCAAGTAAAGATGTTTTTATTTGCCTTCTGTGAGGAACAGGCATCCAGCCCTTGTGGTTGCTCGATGCTGACTGGGAGAGAGAGACATATAATTTTTAATGATAAAATCCCTTCTCACAATCCAATGGATTTGGATATATAAAACAGTTATTCTATTCTCTCTTGTCGTATATTGACGTCCGGTCATATACAACTCAAGCTCATGGAATAACTGTTATATAATTCATATATTTATTATATTTAACCATTATATTTAATTATTATATAACTAAATAAAATAACTCTACAAGTTATTTGAAGATTCTTAGATTAGATTCACATCGCCAAAAGTGAATAAAACACAACATGTTCATGTAACTGTCGATGTTAAATTTATTATATTTTGGACAGAGATGGTAAAAAAAAAAAAACACATATAACTGAAGTAGTGTGGTGTGTGGCATGGTACGGACACATTCCCTTTTTCACAAAACATCCAACCATGAACAGGGGGAGTTCTCTCAGCATCATATATAGTGCATCTTATGGATCCTGGACAATAATAAATACTGTACAATAATAAATCTAATAACATTAGACATGACCTGACTTAACAAGACATGACGTAATATACCGGATATTTTACATCACATACAAAATCCTCTAAGAATGCAGCATAGGGTGTGTAAAATATCCCTTTTACAATAATAACACACACACAAAAATGTAAAATCTAAATTGTACATTGCAGTTATTATTTAATATAATGATAATATATACAAAGATATATCCACTTATTTGTTTCATTATTTATTTAAATAAAGTGCCTTTCTTTCAGACATTTCTTAAAAGTGACACAATCTTCAATCAGTCAAAATTTCCTGAAAAACCATTAAAAAAAAAAAACGTAAACTTTCACCAAAATTTGAGTTTGTCCTCTGTAGATTATCAAATTTCTTTTTCATTCACTTGTAATGCCTATCCATTTTGGTGAGCTTTAGAATGATGACAGTACGGAGTATCTATTTTAACAGGACGCTCTGAAAACTGATTGAGACGGAGGTGCTGAAGCTAAAATGAAACAGGAGCGTAAAAGCTTGGCATGGCTTCAGAGAAATCCAGAAACCAAGGCCAAGCATGAGTGCCCCCTGTCCTCGCTCTCTCACAGTTTCCCAGTGGCTGCACGCACACCTCCTGCCCTGTACACATACCATACGACTCATGAATTCCTGGGTGCTGAAATGTGATGCGGACATGCCATAACAGAGTGCGCGGGATGCTCCTATGCTGAGATTAAAGCTCCTTCACAGCTGCACCGTCTGAGATCCTGTACGCTGGAATGTGAGGCTAACTCAACAGGAGATTCAATTCATTTACAGGGTGCTCGGGTTAAAGATGGCAAAGATGCTCTCTGACACAAATTGTGACATCACTAACATCTAGGAAGCTGATCAATAAACTTTTAAGTCTTTGTGCAGTAATTATTTATTTCACACAGCTTGGGTTTTTAAATTATAATTAAATTCTCTCTGCTTAAAATTTAAAACAAATGCAAAAAATAGCAGTAATTGACAAACATGTCATGACAAAAAAGTTTTTGCAGAGTCTCTATTAAAAAATCACGATAAATACTATAGAATTAGAAAATCTATATAATAAATAGGTGAACTGGAAATATTTGTGGCTTTATTGGAAAAGAAAAATCGAGATCTGCCAAATGTACCCATAAATTTGTTTTATAATTGATACTAGTATATACTACATGGAAAAGGCGCAATCTGATTGGTACACTATCTGGGGATTGAAAAACAGTCAGGTCAGGTGGCATGCTTTAAAATATAGGGCTCCATCAAGGTGCGTGACTATGACCCTGGAGATCGCAAGTTCGAATCCAGGTTGACGCCGCAGCCATCCACCATCAAGAGTCTATGGGAGCTAATTGGTTAGTTCACCAATCCATTGCAGGACCAACACAAATACATCCATTGACACTCATATCTAGGGGCAATTTGGAACAGCCATTTAGCCTAATGTGCATGTCTTTGGACTGTGGGAGGAAACCGGAGTACCAGGAGGAAACCCATGCATGCACGGGGAGAACAAGCAAACTCCACACAGAAACACCTGAGCCCGGGACTCGAACCCAGGACCTTCTTGCTTTGAAATGGATGTGCTAACCACTACACCACCATGCTGCCTAAAATAAACCATAAAAATCTCATTTGTTTGTTTTTCTTGGGTTTCCGTGTAGTATCTATTAAAACTTTGAATGAGGTTAAAGACTTTGTTATGGAGCACAGTTTACTTAGGTGTCTGTGTGGTAATATGAAATCTCTGAATTTAGAAAGATTCCTTCAGCTACACAGCCCTTAGCCTTTGCTCAGAATGTGCCAAGCTCCCCTCACCTGCCTGTCATGGTTAAAATACATAAAAATAAACTATAAAAATCTGGATTTATGATCCTGTGGAGTGTATACCTGTGCTGAATTAAATTGCATCAAACTTTACATATCGGGGACTATTCATTAACATCCACTGGGTACAATTTTTAATTAACACTGCAGAAGAAATCACCCGCCTTAAATAAAGCATTCATTTGGAGTCACATTAGAATCTGACTGAGGGTGGACAATGCAGATGAAGTCCTCCAAATATTTAGATTTTTTCCTTATTTAATTGCCAATACACGATAAAATGAAAGGGAAAAATATCATTGTGACTGTCGGCCATCGACATAGGAAAACGGCAATGTCTAACGGCCTAACCCTACTCCATACATTCAAAATCTTTTGACTATCAGTATATAAAAATATGAGAATGTGATGGAAGAAGACCAGCCATGATAATCAGTGGTGCACTCCAGGATTTCAGGATCTCAGTTCACTCATTAAGATGTCACCCAAATGTGGATGTTTTTACAGTGATGCGAGGTGCACCTTTCAACGCACCTTTCCCAATCCACTGGTGTTCTTTTTCAACAGCGCATAAAGACACTGAGCAAGATAAACATCCGGGCTGAAAGGTGAAGCTTTAGCTGTTAAAACAACATCCTTGTATGTACAAGTGGGCTTTGATACTTTTAGGACTTGGAGTGGGTTTACAAAGCACACTTTCATTGTTCTTTATAGAGACGTTCTGTTTGTTCCCCAAACGTCCCTCATGCCTTAAAAGACAAAGAGAGAGTCTACACTACAATGAGAACAATGTCTGAAGTATTTACTAACTAACTCACTAACTGGTGGGGTGCCAAGAGAGTGCATAAGGGTTCACCCCAATTGAACTTCTCCATCATTAATCTCTACACAAAAGACTAAAGTGATGATAGAAATAATTAGAATTTGTAAAAAGGCCAAAACACAACTCTCAACACAATGCGTCCACCACCATGCTTCACTGAGGAAGCAGTGTACTTTAAGTATGGGCTACTTTGTGTACATTCTTGGCATATAATCCCTTTAAAAGTCTATTACTATTCCAGGTTCAAACACAATAAAATATGAAACGTTCATGTTTGGCGAATATTTAGGTAAGACACTGTAGCAGGTTCTATGATAGACTGTCTATTTAGGAGGCTTTTGAGGTAGGTGCCATTTTTGGTGAGAGTTTGTGCTCCCAAGATAAACAGTGTGATCAAGTTGGAACATGTGCTACTCAGAACCCTCTTTGACAGGAGAACCATCTGTAGTAGGGTCCATCAGTCAATTGTTCAGTTGTTCCAGAGGGACAACCTAAAGAATGGCTGATGCTTAGCTGACACACATGTATCTTTCGATGCATTTAGAAAAAGAAGATATCTGGAATCCACTCAGAACCCTATGTGCAGGGTTCCCTAAAAACAACTAGATTGGTTCTCCAAGATGGATCAACCAAGATCAGACTAAGACCAAGAACCAGATCAGACTAATAAAATTGTTCTCAGAGGTACACAACTGATGAATTATGAATCCTTAGAGATAATTTATGCTGCCTAGTACACTCGAAACCTGTTGCAATAGTGGAACCATCTGTAATAGGGTTCTTTGTAGAATTTTTAAAGGAAAACAAAAAAAAGAAGAAACCCTGCATGTTAAACATGATGTGTACTCCTGCAGAGTGGTCTGCTTGAAACATTATCTGACAGAGGTTCTCTCAGAGGAACAAAACAAAACAAAGACTACTTGAAGGTTTTTTTGAGAAATGTATAATTCTACCTAAGCCCTTGGGTTTAATCCTTAAGGACTGTACACGGAAGTTTTTAACAGACAGTTCTGTTCAGAAAGTTTTGTTTTCAGGAAAAAAATGGTTTCAAAAAGCACCCTTTTAGAGGACTCGAACTGTCCAAAAACTCATAAAGAAAATTTTGGAAGAGGAATGGATGCCAAGACCATCTGGAACCCTTTAAGGGCAGTGCACATCTTCCATATGTGTATTCTTTGTTGTCCTATATATATCCCATAATACTGTGCATCTGGTCCACTAAAGTAATCATCCATTCCTTATCTGTACTGCTTATCCATCAAGGTCGCCTGGAAGCTGCAGCCAATCCCAGCTGACGTTGGATGAGAGGCAGGGTGATACCTTGAACAGATCACCAGCTTATATCACTACTGACAAACAACCATCCATACACACATTCACACCTATGGGCAGTCGACCTAATGAACATGTCTTCAGACTGTTGGAGGAAACCGGAGTTCCCAGACGAACATGCAAACTTGAACCCAGAACCTTCTCACTGTGATGTGACAGTGATAACTTCTTTTATTTTTTTTGATGCTATTGTTGTTTTACCTACAACAATGGTCACCAATCCTGTTCCTGGAACACTCCTGTTCCTCCCTGAACACTTTAGCTCCAACCCTAATCATACCATTTAACCACTTGGGAATTTCTTGATCAGCTAAAAGAGGTGTCTTAGATTCCGGTTGGAGATTAAAACCCGCAGGAAAATAGATCTCCAGGAACAGGGTTGGTGACCACTAACCTAGAGCATGTATCTTTCACCTGGCAAAGCTGAAGGACCTTGGGGAACAAAGACGTATGATAACTGCGGCACCTTTAGGTTATCATGATATGAGTGTGCAATATTTCACATATACCTAGTTTTTGTCAAAAGGGGACGTTTATCCAGACAGCATCTGTGTAATCTGTAGCCCTTTTATCAAGCCCTGATCGAAATTACTATAATCCAATGACACTGTCCTTAAAACTCTATTGCATATGACACTGGATCCAAGTACATCTGAGGAAACATGCAGGCTCGGGAAGAGCTGCGAAATATTTCAAAGCCACGCATATGCGGCACTCGGGCTTATTTGATTTATGTTGGATTGATCTTGCCTGCATTGGATGAGTGCCAACTCTGAGCTTCGAGTCTAAGATAACAACCAGGGATTCTGCTTGGACTCAAGTTTAGCAGCCTGACTGGAATTCCTTTCATGACAAAAAGAGGAGGGTTGGGGGTATGACCCTGATAAATACAGTGAACCTGTTCCAGAGGACGATGTTGGAAAGAGTCCCTGATTGCTTCAACTGGCTCTCTGGGGAAAAGTGCAGAAGATAGAGATTGTTCCATTACTGTACATCATTCTGGCTGTTTTATCAGTTGAGGTGTATAAACAGTGTATTTTTTTTAAATGTTACATAACTCGCAGCAGTCGTAACTTGCAGCGAAATACTGTATATCTATTGTTCTGAGATGAGCCAGCTTTGCCTCTCAGTATTCCCGAGCTTCCTCAAGCTCGTTCATATAGACGTCCTCCTGAGGGTTCTCCATACACTGCAAGCCATTGTTAGGAGGACGAACCGAGTGGAAGCGGCTCCAATCTCCTTTGCACAGGATCCATGGAAGCACATCCACCTTGTAATGGAGCTCCGGAGAGAACTCAGTGCTAATAAGGTTGGGCGCTCCAGCACCTTTGCCCCTCGTAATCAGCTTCATGTGCTCGTCGTAGCAGCAGTGCTGTGCGGCGAGTGTGGTGCTGTCGAATGACAACATGGAGCGCACGCAAAACCGCGCAGATGGCTTGTAGATATCCAGACGTTCTTTTGGTCCACTGGCATCGCGCCACCGGTAGGTCTTGCGCAGCTTCTCGTCGAAGATGTTCACGGCACTGTAGACAACCTCGGATGGGTACATGCAAGGGCAGCTGGGTAATTCAGTCAGGACCTGATGGAGATACTTCTGCAGGAAGTCGTTCTTGCAGTTGAGCCACTTCTCACAGCTGTCCACATCTGCAAGGGAGGAATCAGTAACAGCTCAATCACAGATCGCAGTAATTACTAAAAAACGCTGGCATATGTGCCGGAGATTAGGCTGAGATAGCACTTATTGTTTAATTCATCTCATTTTCTGCTCCCTGACAGACATGGTCTACTCTTAAGAAAAACAACGTTTAGTGAATGAGACAGCTCTGAGCATCGGCTCATATTGTCTGCCAAAAAATTTAATATACACAGGAGACAGGAGCCGCCATATTGGAACGTTTTCATTAAAAACACTTACATCCAGACATGATTATAAAAAAAAGCAAGCCCTGACACTTTATCTTGTTACGTTTTCATACCACACTTATTACAGATAAATAAAAAGGGAGAGATCACTTTCCGTTGCCCGAATCTTCAAATAGCTAAGTATGGTTTTTGGAAAGTGCGCCACTATTTCTTGGTCTTACTAACACTCTCGATGGAGCAATCCTGGAAATCTTAAATATGTTTTTGTTTCCAGTCCAACTGAACTCCTGCTTTCTCTTTGATTGCAGCCTCGTGGGGGCCGTTCCCAAAAAAACGACAAGGGCCATTTCAGCTGCAGGGGAAACAGTGAAGAGAAGATAATAAAATCTGTAAATATTTAAAGAGAGAAGCAGCAAAGCTTGAGCGCAATCAGCTCACACAGTGGGAATTAACCCAGTCTCCTCAAAGAGCGTAACCTCACAAGCACACACAAGTACCGGTAATGATTACAAATCGGTCTCATTTGGTGAACACTGACTGGACTCTGAAAACACTGCAGCATGTGAACTAATACACACAGTAGAAGGCCAGTGAGCTCCTTAAGCATCCTAGAAAATCTCTGGGATAGGATAAATACAGTAACAAATGTACTTAATTGTGTAAATATGTTACTAATGGGAGTTTACCAACCTGTATCAAAAGCATCAGTGCCGTTCATCATTTCATGAGGAATGAGCTCTGTCACGGCGTTCAGGTCATCTGGAGGGCAAAAAAACGATTATAGCTACACGCAAATGATAAAATCTTAATAATTATATACAATTGAATATTTTATATATAATAAACTATTATACATATAGAAAGACAACACAGTGTTTAGCACGTCCACCTCACAGCAAGAAGGCAAAAAGGTCCTGAGCGAAGGCGGAGTACACCCTAAATAGCTCACCAGTCCATCGCAGGGCCAACACACACACAAACATTCACTCTCACACCTAGGGCCAATCTGAAACAGCCAATTAGCCTAATGTGCATGAATTTGGTCTGTGGGAGAAAACCAGAGTACCCAGAGAAAACCCACACAATTACAGGGAGAACATGCAAACACAGAAGTGCCCTTGCTTAGCCCGGGATTTAAACCCAGGACCTTTTTGCTATGAGATGGACAACCTGCCGAGGCTCCCTTCTATCCCAACCACTTAAAGTTAGCATTAGATTAGTATGCTAACTCTAGCTGGGCGGCTCTTCCATTAATTCTGGACTTATTGTATTGAAAAGTAAAAACAATTGGAATAAAACTATTTCATGGTAAGGACGTCTTCTTTTTTTAAGAATTAGGCATTTTTACACCAAACATGGCTTTATTAGGTTGTTTCGAGGACCAAGCCTCAGGGAAGAACCCAAGACTCATTTCTACCCTATCATGCAGAAACACAAAAACAAACTAAAACAAAATGTTTATGATTTATTTTTCCATTTTGTAGCAGGATAATGATGAGGCTGAATGCCCCAGGTGACCGTCACAAAACTTGAGTGTTGTTTTGTTACAAGCATTATAATGATTTTAATCCCTAAATAGGCAGTGGTGGCCCGGTGGTAGGGTGCTGGATTACTGATCCCAAGGTCGGGGGTTCAAGCCCTACTGTCACCGGGTTGTCACTGCCGTCCCCCAGTGCAGCTAACTGAGTTATCAAAGGCCGGCCATGTCTCTCACTGTCTGTGGTGAGAGGAATGTAAAAGAACCATTGCTGACTTCTGTAAAGAGTAGGCTGCATTGCCGTCAGCGTGTTTCTGCCCTGTGATGGCGAGCTGTCCAGGGTGTACTCTGCCCTGGCCCAGAGTCGGCTGAGATAGGCGCCACCCTAGTTAGGATTAAGCGGTTCAGAAAATGAATGAATATGCTTGAATCAATTAAAAATAAAAAAAGAATAAATATTTCATTTTAGTTACTAAATTAATTATTCAAACTGTTTTTAAGTAAAATATTAATAAAAATTATTCTGAATTCTAAATGTTTTTGAAATTTTTTAACTTAAGCAGTATAAATATGATCTTCCATACACCGTAAATAATGTGTGTAGTGTGATTACAGGGTAAATCTGCATTTATTCCACATCAGCTGCAGAAAAATATTAAAACTATTTGCACCTCAGCCGGATTCAGCTTAATCACAGTTAATGACCCTCAGACTTAATGTGTATATTTTTGTAAAGTCAACAGTGGTGAGTGGACAGTGTGAATGCTGTGCATATATGTGTGTGTTTTTATGTGTGTGTGTGTGTGTGTGTGTGTGTGTGTGTGTGTGTGTACAAGTGTGTATGCTCTGAAATGACCCGTGTATATGGCATGGACTGAAAGCCTTCTTTGAGTCTGCGTACACGGGCTAAGAAAGAGCAGTCTTTTGTACACTGCACACACAGAAAAGCCTAATGGCTGTTTTCACTAAACGAAGGCTAATCTGTGACATATTTGTTCGGCTTAAATGAACAAACGATGCACTATGATTGTAAAGCATTGCTAAATTCAGCACACTGTTATTATAGTCAGAACCTAAATCCTGGTATCTGGAAGTATTAGCAAACACATTGCATGGACTACTGAAGTATTAGTCTTGTGCAAAGTGTGCATGTGTGTGTGTGTGTGTGTGTGTGTGTGTGTGTGTGTGTGTGTGTGTGTTTTCAGCAGGTGGAATGATGGTATGAGACATCACCTGGACATCGCTGGAGTTCACATGTGCGAGACTCGGTCGCAGTGCAGGCATAACCACACGATCGAACCCTCTTTTGGGTGCCGTGTCCACAGGTGGTGCTACACGGGGACCAGTCGCTCCACTCCTCTTCTTCATAATCTACAAGATTTAAAGAAAATCATTCCAGAACAAATGCACATTAATAAAATAATATAACAGTACTATATTATACGTAATGACTGGGGTAACATTGATATATTGGCTAAATATCGGTATGGGCTGAAATTTGCCTTGTTAACTGTTAATGGCAAATAACCGGACATTCACCAATAAGAGTAAATGATGGTCATCTGTTTAACGGATGAGAATCAACCTTCAGCATGAATCAAAAGGAAAGGAAATGTTTACACAACAACTGTATACCAGATTTAAAAATAATCTACTTAAAAAAAACAAAAATACAATTTATGCCAGGTGTAATTTATAACTGTGTCTGAATGAAAGTATCATAATTTATTAATGATAAAAATCTATTAATACAAATCTATTAAAAAATTAATGATTAAAAGTAATATTAAAGGTTGTTTCATATCTTACATATATATATATATATATATATATATATATATAAGTAATTATATCATTTTTTACATTATACATTATAGATATTAAATGCTATTTAAATTCTATTTAAAACCATGAAATCAAAAGTATGTTTCTGTGAACACAGACTTCGTTAGACTCTTGCCCAGATGTCAAAATACAGACAACCATAAAATTTTACACAACTATGCTCACTTTCACTTTCTATACACTGTGAACTTTTTTTCACTGTGAACACATTAACATCTACAATGATAGTGCACAGTCTGGAGAAAATCATAATACTAAAAAAAAAAAAAAAAAAAAAAAAAAAAATTTAATTAATAACAAAGTCACATTTTTAATTCCAGCTGGGACTCTTTGGCTGTCCCTATCCTCCGTGTTTGATTCACACTTCTGTACCTTTGACATCCATGTCATTAAAGTTTAGCATAAAATAGTGATTCTACATTTTATCTGATTTATATAAACACACTCACCTGGTTTTCTATGTTCTTACTTTATTAAAATTCAGAGCATTTTCAATCTTAATGTGCACAGTAAATAAGAGAGGAACTCAGAGTCGGACTGGCAGATTCCTTACCCAGCAGGTGGGAAGGTTATGTAACCAAGCTGGAAATGCTCCTCACACATTACAGCACTCAGGAGTAGAAGTGTATGCAGGACTTTATTTGTAAAATTCTGAGAGAATTTGGCCCTGCAATGGCCTGGCGAGCTATTCAGGGCAGACCCCCCCCCCCCCCCCCTCTCCCTTCCACGCGTTGGCTGAGATAAGCTTTAGCCACCCTATGACCTTAGTAGGGTTAAGCTGCTCTGCAAATGTGTGAGAAAGTGAATGAATTTGTACCAGTCCTGCAGTAATTTTTTTTTTGGTTGTACTCATCTGTGAGATTTTTTGGGAAGGAGTAGTCAGCTGTATGCAGCATATATATA